>LKNJ01000548.1:0-153706 GCA_002120245.1 Maccullochella peelii
TTAGACAAAAAGGCACATGGATGCAACTTATTGTCCTTCACTGACCTCTGCGACAGAACTGCTCCCATCCCCAAGTCCAACGCATCCACCTCAACCACGAACTGCCGAGATGAGTCAGGGAGCGTCAACACAGGGGCTGATGTGAAGCACTCCTTCAATCGTTGAAAAGCGACCTCGGCACGGGGGACCCAGGAGAACCGCAACTTGGGAGAGGTTAAGGCGTGCAAGGGAACAGCAAGAGTGCTAAAATTCCTAATGAACTTTCTATAGAAGTTAGCGAACCCCAGAAACCGTTGGACATCCTTCCGGGAGGATGGAGTGGGCCAGTCCCTGACTGCCTGGACCTTCTCGGGATCCATCCTCATCTCTCCCTCCGAAACAATAAAACCCAGGAATGAGACACAAGGAACATGAAACTCACACTTCTCTGCCTTAACGTATAGCTGATGTTCTAACAGTCTTTGAAGAACCTGCTTCACATGAGACACGTGGGAGTTCAAATCAGGAGAAAAAACAAGGATGTCGTCTAGATATACGANAGACACGCACACGGAGGATAAGTCCAGAAACTTTATTGGTAATTGGTCGGTACACGGGAAATCAGTCCAAACAAGCAGAGGTATCCAAATCACTAGGCGAAATACTCAGGTCCAAAAAACACAGGCGAGGGTCTCAGAAACACGGGAAACATACACGAGGAAGTAACGCTGGAAAGCTCACACGAAGTCAAGACAATCTGGCACAGAGGGAAGGGAACACACACCGTAAATACACTGAGGGGGAGGGTACAACAAGACACAGGTGAATCACATCAGACAATCACACAGGCGGGAAACTTGACAGGACATGGGGAATGACACAAGAGACTACCAAAATAAAACAGGAAACACATGACACAGACTACTTGACCCGACAGGCCCTGACAGAAATGGAGCAGTGATGTGCAGCTGCTTGGAGAAAAAGTGGTTTACAAAGAGAATAATGGGGTGCCCTACTCATCCACATCTTTAGAGGCAGTTAATACATTACTCCTCTGGGTACATAAGTATTATCAGCGAAATGTACTTCAAGCATCAAAAGTAAGTACTGGTTGTGTAGTAAAATATCTCCTCTGACTGATATATGTGGACCTAGTGGCCCAATACATCTTCAGTCCCTCTTATGGTGTACTTAGAGATTAGTTCAGTCCCATGCTGTTAACAACTTAATTTGTTTTTGTCTATTATTCCAGTTGCTCCGTTGAATCTCCTAACCACCATTCTTTTTTTTTTTTTGCCCATGGGTGTGACTGGTATGCGATGTAGTGACAAAAAAGAGGTTCAAATTGCGTAGCGAGGAGGAAAATCCACAGCAAAATGGTTGGTCACGACGGGTCACAGTCGTCTTTAAGATACAAGTATATGTTGCTAGCCTCTACGTGTGGAGAATTCACATATTCTCAACATTTTGTAATTTCTAGATAGGATGGCAATTGACAGAGAACCCTTCACCTTATGTGTCTATGACGCCCACACTTGTTATTTTGGAGTATCATTCAGCTAATACTGCTTGTGCTCAAGTGAAAGAAAAATATTTTTGCCCAGATGAGACAAGTTTTTTCAGATGGGGGAACTGAGAGTGCTACAATGGCTCCTCTGTCCCCTCCTGGTCTCTCAGACATGACTCAGGCTTAGAGAGGGAGATGATGTCTCGTAGTAAACAGGCTTCCCTGCTCTTTGCTGTGACGCCACAACAGCAAAAGTAAGGGAACAAATCTGTGCCTTTACTGCACTCGCACTGTATGTAGGTGAGCCTCTTCTACTCTTTGTAGTCCTGTTGTAGAAAAAAAGCATCAACTTGCTAAAAGGTCCTAATAAATTGATATCAGATATATGAAACAACCACAGTGGTAACCCTCGGTTCAACTCACAATGTAACTTTCCAAGTTTGAGGAACATATGTGAAATACACCCCATATTGTCATTTGTCTTTTTTGGAGGTGTTGCTTGACAGTTATAAACAAACAGTGCCACATGCAGAAGGTCACTCTCTTAAAACATTGCACTCATGATAACTGGTGAAAATAATCACCTATGGTTTACGGCGAGCTCGGGAAATAGTTTGTGTTCAACCCAAACACTTGCAGAGGGATGTTAGTTTCCTCACTTTTAAATATTTTCCTTTTCTTTTTTGTTTGATGAAGTCGTGAGAATGTTTAGCTTCAGAGTCTGTCATTTCACATTTAAAGGGATGGGTCTTCTTCTTCTTAAGGCGCCCGTCTTTTAAAGATTGGCTGAATACAAACCTTTTCATTTAAGGTTGGTCACTTACAGTGTGTATCTCTTACAATCTACCCTTCCTGTTCAAACTCATCCTTCATAGCCATCCAGTTTGCTGCATGAACAGCACAAGTACAACACAATTAAAACAGAATAATAATAAAGCATAAAGCTGTTTTATTTTGAACATCAAATATAGAAGCTGTGGTCACACTAGGTACTTACCAATGTGAGGTACCAATTACAGAGGTAAGTAGCTAGAGATATGACTTCAGAAGAGTGGTAGTAATTGTGCACCAGGATTACAGACATTTGTAGAGTGTCCCTCTCTCTCACACACATGCACCACCCCACGCACCCCCTTGTTCTGTGACCTGACATCAAGGGATGGTAATAAGGTCCATATGTGGTCACTTCCTCCCTCTACTGCCCTAACGTGAGGGGGGCAGAATCCATTGATTTACTCGCCAGAGGAAGAAGAAATACACAGAGGGAGAGAGAAAGAGATTTACAAGCTTCCTTGCACAATAACTTTCTTTGACATTGGGATGTGCATGAGGCCGCAGACCTGGAAGCTTTTTGCTTCCCATCATAGATCATGTAATTGGTCATTGGCATTTGGTGAGGCCGATCCCAAATCATATCAGGACAATTAGACGATGTGATAGACAATATGAAGAACGGGAAGAATTGTCAAACATGACCTTTCAAGATGCTGAATTTACAATATTTTGCATAGTGGATGGTGGATTAACTTGTTCCTGATAGTACAGCGTCTCACCATGCTTGATGCATAATCAAATGAGGACAGTCAAGCTCCCACAAGTCAGATTTTGGCACGAGGCAGTGTTTCAAACAGCAAAGGAATGAATGAATGCTCCTTACAAAAGATTTGAAACAAAGGCTCACATAGGATAGTGAGTGCATCATGTAGGCCCAGTGTTGAGAAATCAATTTGTCATAGGTGTGACTGTGACTTTGAAGTTCGTGGGAAATATGTTTTTCCAAATATCCCAGATGTCAGGTTATCAGTTAGATTGCTCGTAATCATAAGTACTGCATGTGTCCACATGATGCTGAAATACAAGACCAACAGGAGGGAAACATTAACCTACAGAGCTTAGGCACAAGAAAAATAGGCTAATAACTCCATAAAGAGCAGTTGCTATGGGTTTACAGACACTTCTCCAATAGCCTTTGTGTTATTTAGATTTGTTGGTAAATAACTACTGTGAATGATCCTTGTATGCCAAGTTAGTTCAACACACTGTCCAATCTTCCAGTCGCAAACATCTGCCAGCGAAATGAATGCATCGTTTGTTACTTACAGCACTGATAAATAATCGTGCACAACACCCGCAATTCATTTGCTGATATTTTTTCCATCCAGGCCATTCCGATCTAATTAAAGGCAACATGTAAACAGTTCTTGTAATCTGGGAGACTCCGACGCAAACAGATGATTTATTGTTAATAATAAAATCACAGCAGAGCATTAAACTGAAGGGGGATGAGCCACTGATCAGCACTCTGCATCAACTGTCCCCCCGTACAGAACATTAATTACGTTTCAAACCAATAGCAGTGCTCAAGTTTCCCATGAGTGCACACAAAGGGTGGTGTGAAATACTGACATATGTTAGAGGATTAGTGACACATTCTTCAAAACAATTGTATTTATTGACTGAAAAGGGTTCTGGTCATTCTCTGCATGTAGCAGACAAAATGCTTTTGCACAATCCCCAAATGTGCCATATTTTGCGGTCTTTGATGCGTCATTGTGGGAATCTGTCACATGACAACAATAACAACACCCATATGTTGTGCCAGAGCTAAATTGATAAATGGGATTTCCCTAAGTAACACAGCACTTTTTGAGACCTAGAAACATTAAAAACCTTCAAAAGTTTCCTGCATAGGCAGACATTTCACACAGGACAATAATTCATAACACATAAACCAATAATTATTAGCTGGGAAGCTCAAATTGAACAGTTTGCTGCACTGGACTCTTCTGACTCTTAATTTTCTGTCCTATTGATAAGTATCTCTTAAAAGACACACTGATGTCTATATTAATGCACAGGCTGCTTTGAGGATAAAGACGAGCATTGAAATGGTCACATTTATCTTCAAAAACATTTGACTTTCTCAAAATCAAATCAACAGTCAAAATGCCTTCAGACCAGCTTTTAAACCTTCAATAACAGAAAACGTCAGTGAAGACAAACTCAGTGAAGACAATACTTATCTGATCACGAGCAGCTCAAACAATAGTTGCAAGCAGAAATAAATAATGATGACCAGAAGTTTAAAATTGGACTCCTTCTGTAAGAGTTACCCGTGATCACAGCAAAAACAACCTTTAGCCACTTTGAGTACAGAGTTTGAATACTTTTCTGTAAATGTTTTAGTTCCATAAAGTGTAATGCACATTAAATCTTCCTATATCATCTATTCTCTCTCTCTCTCTCTCTCTCTCTCTCTCTCTCTCCCTCATTACTAGCTGTTTGGGAGCTTCATTTTTCACCAGGGAAAAAAAAAGGATTAGCGGTTGCTTCCAAGGTGGTATATAGCCATCTGTATCAAACAGAGATGTGTTAACAGACTGTGATGGAGTCATGAAATGTGGTGACAGGATGCAGAAGCATGCAGAAACTGGGCCTCACCTGGGTCTCACCACAGGATAGTTAAAGGTTCTGGGATATGTATAACTTTGTTATCTTGTATACTTCAATTCTTCACAATAATGAACTCGGCTACCTTCCCTTCCCTTTTTCAGAACAGAGACTCTGCGCTTTTAATTGGGGAACAAGTTCCACTTAGTGCCTTAAAACGGCAGCCAACATGAAACCTGAGAATAAGGATGATTTAAAAAGACAGAGTTTTGTGACTAAAAGCGATTAAATATGCTTGTAATAATTAGGATACATCACATATTGAATTTGGCTTAGACCAGAACCAGCAGAGGCCCTGAGAGTGTGCAAAGACCAGAGCCAAGGTCTCACTGACCAGGTCTGTCAACCCTGGTCCAACACTACAGGCATAATGAGGAACACATGGTCTGACAGCTAAGAGCCAAGTCAGATCTCAGCTCGGTGTGTGAGAGGCAAAGACACGGAGACATACTCTCAGTAAAACTTTTGAATCCACTACTACTGTTAAGAGCACTTTGTACACATAAAAAGTATAAAACATTATGTTTAGTACCATGAAGAGTCTTCCCTCCTCTCTCTGTATTCTGTCTTCTATCTCCATCTAGTGGTTAAAAGTTAATAAAGTTCTATGGGCAGCTTTTTTTTTTGCACTGTACCTGTTGCCTACCACAAAGTATTTCGTCATCTCTGATACAGGGTATAGAGGTCATTTGGTTGTTCACTTTCATAGCTTTTTTGAAATATGAAAATAGTAACATCCAAGTCAGATAAACACTGTAGATGGCCTGACTGCAAATGAAGAGAACTGTTAAATCACAGTTTGTTCTCTATTATCATTTAATGAATGTTCATAATCATTACCGTATTCATTATGAGATATTAGTATAATTAACATTAACAAACAAGAACCCTGGTGAGCAGATTGCTGGCCTCTGTGTACACTAGATTACTACAGCAAACTATGCCATCTATACTTTATGGCATAGATGATCTCAACCATGGTCTTCTTTGTTATCTTTAAATATACCATAGTATCAGACTTATACTTTGACAATGAGAATAAAATACACACCATGAAACACTTTGTCCAGCTTTGTGCCAACTTTGCCCAAGTGCTGATGAGTGGTTACTTCCCTCCAACCACCACAAGAGGGCAGTGTGTCACTGTTGCCGAAAGGAAGGGGGCAACCAGGTGAGGGTTTTTCAAGGTCAGTATTACGCATCACATTGATTATTTAGGTGGGTAATAGGGTTCTCTAAATGTACAGCAAGACAGAGTAGAAGACCAATCCATGTCACAGTTCTCCTGAAAATGCACATTAGTTTACTTAGATAACACTCAGAAGTCAGTTTGACCAATTATGTGAGAGACTGTGATTACTCTTCTGTTTAAATGAGTTGATGAGTCACTAACAAAATCCACCACACTGCTTATGATTTGCGTTCTCAATTCCAATCACATCAGCTAAGACTAAGGATGCCGTTGGCAGTGGAAGAAGACATCACTATTAATAAGCCTCTCACCGACACACACACACACACACACATATGCACAGCATACACTATGTCAGGGAATGACAGAGAGAAGGGTTGGTCTGTCTTTAGCAGGGGCTGCAGTGGTTGCACCATTTGCTCACATGCTGGCAGATGCACACACACACACACACACACACACACACACACAGAAACCATCTCTGAACTCATCCATGAGAAAAGGATCTGAGCTGTGGAGGAGCTGAGTTAGCCACACACACACACACACACACACACACACACAGAGATACACACACACTGAACGCCTGAGCCCCCATTGGTCGGCGTCTCTCCACCCCACCGCGGGAGTCTCTGAGGGGTCTGCTGCAGTACTCTGCTCCAGGGGCCTGGAAACGCTGGAGTGAGCCTTTTTTTTCTCTTACTTCTATTTTTGGGCTGGATATGGAGGTCCACAGCCTCCCTCATTTTCCACTGTTTTCCAACATACTGGTTCCCAGTCTACACTGTTTTACAGCTCCAATGCCTTCTCTGCAGATACAAACAGCAATAAGGCCTGTAGCTCAGAGAGGCAATATGATACCACTGAGACAACAAGAATCTGTGCAATAAGCTAGTGAGGAAGGACGCATAAATTGTGCCTCCGCTGCAGGGCCCAGGGGCAGCAACCCAGTGCTCAGCCAGCCATGTAGACTCAGGCCACAGCTAAAAGAATTTGGAAAGGACCCTTCCTGCAGCCCATCCCCCCATACAAGAAGACATGACTTAACTAGTCTCCTCCCAAGCGAGCATGGAATCCATGACCAGAGTTTTGTTGTTTTTAAGTCAAACCCAAAGGTCTTTTTCCGCCTTCTGCTGCAATGAAACTGACTGAATACCCTGTTTATGTGCGGTTAATAACACTATATCAATCGATAGACAAAATATACTACATTGTATTTCATTTGCAATAACATTGTGATGGTAAGAAAATATCAAAACCATTCTGGATCAGTATTTGAAAACGACAATCCACTCACATCACATATCACAAAGGCTATTTAGAGCTCCCTCTCACAGGGGTGCTACACCTGAGGGAGAACACTGCATAATAAACGCAAGGAATAATAGGAGGCTTGTTTATTCTGCCATTAATTAATAAACACAGGTATGACTACAGCCCATAAGCAGAAGAAAATTGTTATACTGAAATGTGCATAACAGAATTAATGATGATAAACTCAGGTACAGGCAAATGTTACAGGTATGTTATTTAAAAGTGTCTGGCAATGTAATGGACTGAATATTTACACAGAAAATAATAATTAAAATCAGGCTGTAACATAGAAAATGCCTGCAGGGATAGCCAGCAGATGATAAATCAATCTAATCAGGGAAAGCTCTTCATCCTCAGTCCTGGAGTAAAACACCAGAGTATCTGCCCACATTCAGAAAATAGAGGGAGGTCCCTAATTCCACAATAGCCTATAGGGCTTCAGATTCATGTAGGAACCTGTCAGAGGAAAGAAGCATGTTTATGAATGAACAAGCTGCTTCTCTGCCCGAGTTCAGTCTGTTTAGCAAACGGATGCATAAGGAGTCCTGTGTGATGTGGAAACATCCATCATTGCATTTTAATCATGTGTGTTTTACGCATTTCCTTCATTATGAATGCATCCATAAAAGCCTTAATACACTTTAAAACAACAGAAATTTGGGCGAAACGAGACCATTTACAGTTTGTGAACTGTGTACTGTGCCTATTGGAAAGTTTCCACATCCCCAACTGTTCATCTGATAGTTGATTGACAGTAGTATATGATTTTGATGTTTGGGTTTTACGCAGTGGTTTCTGTATCTCCGCGGCCTCAGAGATGGGTATCCGGCTTATTGATAGTGGTGAATGCCAGCGGGCATTAGAACAGCAAGCGGCCATCTGCCAGCCTAGCGAACTAGCAACCCCACCAGCTGCAGTCGCAAAACGCCCTACAAAGCAGGACATGCATGCAGCTTCTGACGTCTGCGGCCACACTGCGCTACAAAGCCCAGAAAAACCAGGAGCGGAAACAATGAGAATCAAGCTTATAGACGCCGCATAGGTCCACGACCAGCAAGTTTTTGAGAAGAGCCTGCCGTTAAGTGTACATCAGTTCATTTCGGATTACCGGTTTGTGCGATTATTTTCCCACGTTGAAAAAAAATATATAAAAAGACTCATGCAGGGGCACTTTAATACCCCGACATGGCGACTGCAAGAAAAGGGAGAGAGCTTTTTACTATTTTGGAAACTAGCGCGGACACAGAAAGTACCACGGTGTGCGACAGTCAAGACTCTCCGCTTAATCTTTCAGCCGATGTGAAGTGGTTTGAAATTCCTTACAGAAAGCCAGACTCGGACGAGGAAGACGAAGTGCGGGAGGAGGAGGACGGCGAGGGGGAGAATGGATTCACGAGCACAGCAGCCGCGGCGGAGACTGCAGACGCGGCCAGCTTCATCGCAGGAGGAGGCTGCAACATAATTTTAGTCACTGGTAGTAATGGGATCAAGCACGACGAGGAGGAGTACGCAGAGGACTGTTATTATTCTACCTCCACTAACTGCTCAGATACCACCTCAAACGATTCGGATATTGATTTCTCCGATCTGGAGGAGGAGGAGCGCAGGAGTTTTTTCAGCTTTGAAGATGACTTGGACGAGGACTGCACTTCTCCCGACTTCTGGGGTGAACCTGACCAGGTAATTTCAATCGAACCATTCTCCGCTGTCAGCGGCCCTCAGCACTCGCTGGGGGACGATGCTGACACCCGTGACTATTTCCGGATACTCTTCCCAGATTCTCTTTTTGAACACATGGTAGAACAAACAAACAAATACGCCCTCTATCGGCAAAGGAGGAGTGGAAAATCAGACCCCCACTGGCACCCCACAGATGTCAGAGAGATGAAAGCTTATGTAGGTCTGAACATTCTTATGGGCATCAATCAGCTTCCAGACACTGGTATGTACTGGGCCAGTGACATTTTCATAGGCAATGCCGGCTTTAAAAAAACTATGACAGCCAGGCGCTTTGAAAAACTCACCCAGTATCTCCAGCTGTGTGACCGTGAGTCTGAGCCTGTGCGTGGAGAGCGTGGGTATGATGGCCTCTTCAAAGTCAGGTCTCTCCTTGATGTGGTGGAGAACACCATGTGGGATGCATACACGCCCAATCGCTGTTTGACCATAGACAAGTGTGCCATTGTCATGAAGGGACGTTTCTCCCCCACCCAGTACATGCCCTCCAAACCCCTGAGGAAGGGGCTGACAGTGTGGATGCTGTGTGACTCGCGCTCGGGCTACTGCCACCGGGCAAAGATCTACGTAGGCAAGCCCAGTGAAGACGAGGCAGTGGCCTCCCTGGGCTACAGGGTGGTGACCTCCCTAGTGCGTGGTCTAGAGGGTCAGTACCACCATCTCTTCATGGACAGCTTCTTCACCTCAGTGCCCCTCCTCCAGAGGCTGCTGAGGGATGGACTATATGCCTGCGGGCCCACCCAGCCGGGGCGCAAAGGTTACCCAGAGGTTCTCCGCCCTCGTAATGTCGGAAAGTTGTCCCAGGGTGAGTTCTACCAGTGCCAGCGTGGCAACCTGGTTGCTACGGTGACACGGGATGTCAAGGTGGTTAGCTGCCTCTCCACCAACTCTGCTCCTGGGATTGTGGGTATCAGTCCAGGCCGGCAGCAGCGTGAGACAGACGGGGAGGGTGAGAGTGACAGCATGGAGAGCTCAGGTTTGTCTTTCGGTGTACCTCGACCTCTACCCCTGCTGTTGTACCAGGAGAACATGAGGGGTGTTGACCTGTGTGATCAGCTGAGGGAATGCTACCAGGTTGGCAGGCCATGTAAGAAGTGGTGGCGCTACTTCCTGTGGTTCTACGTCAATCTGTGCATCGTCAACGCCTACATCATCCTGAGGGAGAGCCGGGGAGGTACACCACCAGCGGGCTTCAATGGCAAGCAGTTCACCCAGCGACACTTCCGGGTGCGCCTGGCACAGCAGCTGATTGGAGACTACCAAGGGGCAAGGGGCATGGAGCGGGCAGCACGCAAGAGACACGCAGATTCACCCATAGAGTACGGACACCGCCTGGAGCGCATGTCAGAGCGCTCCCGTCGCTGCAGAAACTGCACCAACAAGGGACTGCGACATGAAAGTGTGTTCGGCTGCAAGATATGCAATGTCCACCTATGCAGGGGAGGATGCTTCTCTGAGTTTCATAAATAAAACTGAACTGATTTTTGTTTTTATATCCTTTGTGTAATCAAACAACTTGTGTCAAGGGATTTTTTTAAACAGTAAAACTATTTGTAATTCCAAAGGTTACCACTACAAGTGCACAATATAGTCACACACTTTATGTAGAGCTAGTTTTAGGATAGCATTATTATTGCACGTATAATAGAGAAAACAAACTGAGAAACTGTAGGTTATTTGAATTAGTATAGAATGTTTTGGCAACTTGCCTTCTGTAACACTGACAGAATTGCCTTGTGTCACTTTTTTATACGTTTAAAATAATGAGAAGGATTTTATATGAAAAAGAAGAAATCCAACTTTTCTGCACTTACAATAGATCAGAAAATGTTTACTATGGGAAGTTTATCTCTCCTTTTCCAAAATAAAAACTTCATTATGATGTACTGAACCGAATCACCTGTTTCTTTATATGGTATAAAAGCATGGACATAGCTAATATTAAAGAGGAAAAACATTGTTAATGAAATCTGAGCATGAAATGAATGTACACTGGTTTGTAAAAGGTTCAGCTTTGGTTGCTCCTGTTCCTTCACACACATGAAAGTCTGTGTGTCTCTGGGCCTTCAAGGGGACACAGCTTGGAGCAATTAGAGAGTAGAAAAAGCCCCTCAGTGCTCTCCAGCCAACCGACCTAGTGATGCCATTTCTTTCTCCAACCGCACTACAGACGCAGAGCCATCTGTGGCTCTATTACACTAGGTCCAAACCCAAGAAGTGGTACTTGTTATTGACATGATTGGAAAACGGAAGAAAAATGGCAGAAAGAATCTTCATGTCTGATTTGGTTAGAGTAGGCTAAGACATTTGAATCATGCAAATCAGCATTTACACAATTAGTTAAATGATTGTGTGCTAGATCAAAGCTGTTCCTGCAATCCAAAGAGTGCAATTAAGAAATATTTGGGACTAGTGTTAAACATAATGAAATGTATTTTCCTCAAAGCTTTTCTGTCCACTCTGTTTTCAGCAAGCTCAAGGCTGTAGAGAGAGAGATAGGCCGCTTCAGCAGGTCAGACTAGCTGTCTCCTGTGTCTCCTTCTGAGGTCTCTCTCCTTCCTCCCTCTCCCTCTTTAGCACACTGTCTCTCTCGCTCTCTCTCTCCCTCCTCAGGCTCTGCTGTGCCATCCTACATATTCACACACACAAACATATTACACACACACACACACACACACCCTCCCTTCCCCTTAACTCCGCTCTCTTGCTCTCCCTCAGCCGTTCCCCAGCTGGGAGAGGGTTAGTCAACTGGACGGCCATCCCGCTGATCTGCGGGAGCCCCTTTGGGGAGTTACCATGGCAACCGTGGCCGATGAAGACAGGGAGTCGCCAGCAGGCCCGCATGGTTGTCATGGTACTCGCTCTGGCTATGGAGATGGGAGGTGCCAGAGGCCACACCTCCCTACCCCTTCTCCAAAACCAGGCAAGGCTGTGGTGTATGTGTGTGTGTGTGTGTGTGTGTGTGTGTGTGTGTGTGTGTAGGGAGCTGGCTGGTTGACAGCCTGCACACTGTACACGGAGCCAGACTGGTTACCAGGCAGGCTTTGCTACAGCACAGCCAATACCACAACTGCTGCCAAAAATGAACTGAATGACATGAAACTGCTGCTCTGGAGACGTCTTCATGCAGGTGTAGGATTCAGGGATTAGAGGAATGTGTCACACTGTGTTCTGCATCATACAAAAACCATACTGAAAGTTTCCATTCTGTTTTATTGAAGACCATGAAGTACACTGCTGCTTTGCAGATATTTTCATGCAGGTGTAGGAGGGAGAATTAGCTAAATCTGCACTGTGTACTGTGCTACATAAAACCACACTGCAAATTTCTATTCTGTTCTATTCAATCGTACAGCATTTAGACTCTGTATTTTCCATTTCTCCAACATTTGCTGAGTTATGTCAATGGCTGTCAGTCTTCCTCTACCCACATAGTCATTATACTATTAAAGTTATTACAGTTACTTACAATAATTGATACTTTAAAAGCTGTTTTCAGGCATATTTGACATGTTCTTTTAATTATGTTGTATGTGTTTCCACTCAAATATTAATACAAATATTAATAATAATGTTTAACAGGCTCAAGTGACACATGATGACAAGTCATTTGCAGCAGCTGAAATATGACTTTAATTTTTCAATTCCCACAATAGCAGCGCAGAGGACATGTACACCAGAACAATGGAATCTGAAGCCTGTGTTGGTCACTGTTGTGCTTTTGTATTATTAATGTTGAGACTAGAGCATTGTCAATTTTCTTCTCTGTTTTGTGGGCTGAACGTGAAATCGTGAGTCCCTATTTGTGCGTCAGAAGCAAACACTGTTCTCTCTCTCTCTCTCTCTCTCTCTCTCTCTCTCTCTCTCTCTCTCTCTCTCTCTCTGGATAGGTGGGTGTGCTGTATGTGGTGTCACAATAGCCAGATCTAATGTTTCCAGGATGGATCCCAACCATAAAATGCTCAGCTCTCAACATGTTTCCCCTCCTGGGCAGGGAGAGATCTCTGAGTCTCTGTCAGAACATGGGCCTGGTTTCACTTAAGAACCGCTGGTTGGGTAACACATGTACTGTTAGAATCATGAATGTGCCTTTGTTCAATCCTTTCCTCTGCTGAGTCCATGGACAAGGATGATCGTGAGAATCCCCAAACATCTAATCCTCAGCTCTTACTGATTCATTGTTAGTCTCTCTGCTGCTGCTACGTATGAATGTTTACTCCCAACAGCCATGATTGTGAGGAGACAAATGACTTCTTAAATGTAAATTGTTCATATTTGTTAAAATGAATTAGTGTCTCATAGAAAAGAAGCCTTTCTTCACTGTAAGAAGTTTATCTTATTAAAGGACTAGTTCACCCCAAGACCAAAATCCAGCTTTTGACATACCCCAGTGCAGTGGTGGAGTAACTATATGTATTTAAGTACTGTATTTACATACATTTTTAGGGACTTGCACTATACTTTCCCATTATGCTATTCCACAACAATTCAGAGGGAAATATTGAGCTTTTTACTCCACTACATTTGCCAAGTGTAGTTACTAGTTACTTTTCAGAAATAAATTTTACATAAAAACTTATAAAATAGAATGCATGGTTAAAGATGAAACCAGTGTTTCCCAAACCTTTTTGGCTTGGACCCTTTTCAAAAAAAGCAGTGTTGTGTTTCCTTGTCATGTTTCATGTCTATGAGTTGTTAGCAGTTCCACCAAAGAGACACTTCCTCTCTAAACTTCTCACATGGTTTAATTTAAATAAATGTTTTAGGCTCAAGGATCTAAAATTCTCCAATATTTTACAAAAAAAACGCAAAGATTAGAGAATATTCCCCAAAATTAAAACAGATTTGTGTAGCAGAACTTTATTGTTTGTTATTCTTTCATTAATCATCACATGACTCCTCCTTATCTTGTGACCCTTACCCACTGGACTTAACTACCTAACTGTTTATACAGTAGGTAAAACTAGCTCCACCTCAACCAGCCACAACAATAAAATGCTATATGCATTGATGCATCAGTATTAACAATCTAACAATGTAACGGATGATAGTATGTCAGTCATAGGGGCTATTTTTCAAGAATGAGTACTTTTACTTTTGATACTTTAAGTACATTTAATTGATAATACTTCTGTACTTTTACTTAAGTAAGATTTTAAATGCAGGACTTTTACTTGTAATGGGATATTTCTACATTGTGGTATTGGTACTTTTACTTAAGGGATCTGAATCTTTGGATTTAAGTACTTACACTCAAATACACTCAAATAAATACACTGTTACTGGTAGATTACAATAGTGACACACATCTCCATCTAGTGGACAAGAAAACATACAGTGAGCAAACTCTAAGGCACTCGAGGTAGTTTGAACTTCCCCAAGAAACATACACTTATTTAAAAGTAGCTAAAATGACCACTGGCCTTTGGTCAAATGCATCCTTTTTAACCAGGAAGTTTCCTAAACCAGATGGATCTCTTTGGTTTTTGTTGTTGTGGTTTTGGCGAACCCAACAGAATGACCAGAGGAAATTTGATCTCTGGGTCTCTTGCCAGAGGAACATCAAGAGTGACCTGTAACCAAAGAAACACAACTTTTAATACCATTTTTAGCTCATGTAACCAAAAACAGGTGAAAAATCAAATCTAAATATATTCATTTGAATTACTAAGTTTATATAAATTCCATAATAATTATGTAAAAAGCATGCTAACAACATTTTTTAAAAGAAAGACATCTCATTGAAATCTTCTTCCCCACTTTTCATTGCACAGTTTGATTTCTTCGCTCTGGCTCTCACAGCCACAGCACCAGTGTTTACTGAAAATACTGACCTAAACCTTCTTGAGCTGATGGCAGGACAGGACAGGTTGAGCTGTAATGTGACACTTTCTCCTACATGTACCCTCACTAGTGTGTAGACAAGCTGTGAGGGCTGTCCCCTTTAACCCCTCCTTCTCTCTCTGGCTCTCCCCATCACACAACCACTGTGTGGAGCTGTTGTCACCTTGCATAGTCCTTTTCAGCTTGACAAAAAGTCTTGCACAGATGTGTTTTTGCAGCCAACCAAAATCTAAGCCAAGTGTATTTTTTTCAAAAAGTCAATCATCAGTGACATCTTAAAATGACCCTGAAGTCAAAAGGTGTTTCTCACTTTGCATCAACTCTCATCAGTGTATGAAAAATAAGAAAACTAAAACCAGAAGTTTACTTTGGGATGTGAACACTTGCATTGATTCATAATACATTAAGATATGATTCAGTAATGGAGTCGGTTGTGTGACGGTATTAACAGTGAATGAGTCCCATTATGCTGTATTTGTGAACACAGTTTAAATACCTTCAGTCTGTACTCGAGCTTCATCATGCAGCAGTTGAAGAAGGTAGGGGGGAGCTGTGGAGGGATACTCAGAACTTTGGTCATAGTCCGACTGGTCTCAGCTGGAACAGAGTCTCCTGTCGCAAACAGGATGTCATTTGTGTGTACTATCCTCTTTGACTGAGCAGCAAAGGTCTGCTTTTCGCACAGGTAGAATTTGGGTGTTACTGTGCGTGCTGAGTCATTGAGTACTTGTAGAGAGACCCCCATTGCCTCACCTGTTAATATTTAGGAGATAAAAAAAAACATCATTAATGTTGCAGTTAAGATCATTTAGAAAAATATATTCAAAGTGAAATCTGTTTACCTTGCTTTACTCCAATTTTTTCTGAGGTAACATTCATAGTAATCTTTTTAGAGCCATAAAATGAAATCCTGGTCGCATATTGTTGCTCCTACCAAATAAAGACATAAGCTGTCAGGAAGCCAAATCTCTAAATACCAGTTTGAGCCGGCATTAGTTGGTTAATGTTTGATACTGTTGACTGAGCTAAGCTATAACAAACTTAACAGGACACACAAATGGAAACTAAAAGAAAACCTGATTCAAGTATAAAGGAAAATCAATTCCACACCTTAAGTCCGATGATTATCATTTCAGTCTTGGAGGCAAAGGGGAACTCAGACTTGGTCAGAAAAGGGAACTCAGTCTTGGTTTTGTAGATAAGCCAGATTGACTGAGTCAACTGTGCTCGCAAACTATATGTAATTTTGCCCCATTTCCCCTCATAAGATGAAGGCATATCTCTGTAAGGAAATAATCCAAATAAATAAGGGAAATTATTTTATTTCATCAGCTGGTAAGGAAGTGTTTATGACAAATATAAATCCCATAGGGTGAGGTTAGATTAGCACACGCACATATTTGGAATCATAAAGGTGAATGGATACACATTTCTCCCAGAGCCGATGATTTCTGAACCTTATGAAAAGAAAATTTTTTGTTAAATATATATTCATCAATTTGTTTACAGACTATAAATATTCATCAGTTCAAAAGCTTTAAGCTATTACTAACCATCTCCTTTGTTTTTATCCTGAAGAATAATATGTTCAAAATAGAAGTATTTCTTCTTGTTGCTGTGAACCCCTGTGGCTTGTCCTTCTTGTTCATACCATGTCACCTTAGCTTTTCCTTTGGCTTTGACCAAAAAACACTGCACTTTGGTTTCCTTGCTGGTCACCACTGTCACCCTTCCTGAGAGGATGTCTCCGGGAGAGAAGGTGCCTCGTTCATTCACCTTGTTGTACTCCACCGAGAGATGCTTTACAGTCATGATAACACTACATCAAATAACCTTCCCAAAGGTTAAGAAGATCCTCCTCCTTTTGAGCAAAATAAATCCTATAAAGTTACCGGAAGCAGGTTTGAATTGATCCACGGCGGTCTTGAAGTGGGGCCTTTCATTGATGAACAGGCAAGGCTGGCCTACACATTGTCGCAGTGGACTTTTCCAGAACCTGTATCTGTGTCACACATGATCACGTGATCAAGAGCTGCAGGTGTCACGTTCACATAGGTAACTCTAGCCAGCAGCCTTGCAGGCTAAATTAGGCCAAATAAATTGAGATTGACATGATGGATGCACTAAGACAAAAGACTATAACAGTGTGCTATATGTGCAAATTCAATGGTAGGCCTATTCTTCACAACAATGTCAAAACCACTGTACAGCACTGCATAATGTACATATCAATAACATTATATGCAATTTATTACAAAATTATGGAATTCCTTCTGATTCTTTGTTCACTGACAGTATTATATGTCAGTTATACAACATACAGTAAGACAGAGTAGAAACAAACATGAGGTCAATATTGTTACTGATTCAGATAAAATAACATTCCGTTAATGTAAATTAGGGGAATAATACAGAACTTTCAATTGGCAGGAATACAATACTGATGACAATCTTGCTGCCAGGATGCAGCTGTCATGTGGTGCCATAAAGTTTAGTCTTAAGAGACTATGGGGAATGTGTGGATTGAAAGGGGAACACCACAGATTTTACACATCAAAGTTTGTTCACAAGTCTTGGGGAGTACTGCTGCATATGTGAAAAACAGTTTTTTTTTCACATAAACAGCCTTTTGTGGTTCCAGACGGAGCTGCGTGAAAGTGCCTCACATGATGTCACTTGAGGCAGCATTGGTTGTGGCTGAAGACTGAAAGTGGAAAAAAATCTGAAGGTGTGGGTTTAGAAAGAAGCGAGGTTACCAGACCTCTCTGCTTGAGGCTAGCGACTCGAAGCTACATTAGCTACTTGCACAACACACCCGAATCTCCATCCGAACTGTTGGGTCTTGTAGGTGCTGGGTTTTGACAAGGAAGAAGAATGCATGGAATAAAAAAGACGATATCTCTGGTTTTTCTGCATCAATTTTGGTACTTCTTTTTAACTGTCCATTATGAGTCTGACAATGTTATAGGAGTACAATGCTAAATTGGTGGTTACCTTTTTTTTGGCAGGTATTTACAGTGCAGCCCCCTTAGAAACGGTAAAGGAGGGGTATGTTGCATATGCTTCATAGGGAGGTGGTGGATCCACAGCTTGGGGTGCTGCTGCTTGTTGTTGTGGTGCCATGCTCCAGGGTGTTTGGTTTGGGTTCCCAAATGCATCAAAACCAAAGCCAGCAGAAGCAGGTGGTTGGTTCATAGTAGGAGCCTCAGAGGCAGGTAGGATGACTATAGGGAGTTTGATCTCTGGGTCTGAAGCACATTTGATATCCAGGTGGATCTGTGAAAAACATATTGATGTTATCTTGTTGGATTTATTTTTTTTCTTCTTTATATTACCAGAACTATAGTATAGTATATATAATCACAATTATTTACATCCTGTGCCAAAAAATCCTTTGGCAAACACCATGAACAATGAAAGAGGGATGGGTTCAAAGTCTCCAGATAAATGTTGATATTCACAATTGCAAAGTTTTTGTATCAATCATGAGAGCTTTTTTACTTTTCTTATTCCTTTGATTAGTCACTAGAGGTCTCCTCTGGTTTACTGTAGGGTTTCTCTCTCTTGAGTTTGTTGAGTTCATTAGTGTTTGGAGTTTTCTGCATTGAATATGTTTGTGTGTGCTCTGCCTTTAGTTACTTTCAGTATTTGCTTGGTTATTTTATTTTATACAGTCAGTGAAGAAAATGCTCCCTTTGCTCTTTTGTATTTTATATCATGGCATAGCAGAAGTGCTAAGCCTTTCTCTAGAAAGGATTCATTTATAATATCAGTGACTGAAAAATGAAACCTCATTCACTAACTAAAAGTACAAAGACAAGACATTTTAAACAATGAAAACAGGAACACAGAAAAGCCCCACAAGATTCCCATCAGTAGCTATTCCTACAAAACAGTAACCGAGCACATGAACAAAAGAATGGCTCAGGAAGAGGAAATGCAGGATTACCTGCCGCAACTATCTTTTGACATAGTGCAGTTTACCTTCAGCCTGTACTCCAGCTTGATGATGGAGCAGTTCAGGATGGAGGGGGGTAGTTCCCTGGGGATGGTGATCACCCTGGTCACAGTCTCTTTGGTAGATGACGCAACAGCCTCAATCTTCTCCTTAAGGATCTCATTTGTGCAAACTCTCCTGCAACCCTGGGCGAAGAAACTCCTCTTCTCGTACAGTATGAATTTGGGCTTCACTGAACGAGTTGAGTGGTTGCTGATTTCAACTGTGACTTGGACAGCCTCACCTGTAAAATGGAGAAAAGAAAGACGTTTCTAAATCCAATCAGTCGCAGTTACTGTTCTGTAATAGGATAATGTGTATAGGTATAGGTGTGTAGGTTGAGCAGTGGCCAAAGTCATATTGGACATATTGTTACCAAAGACAGACAAAAAATGACATTATTAAGCATTAAAAAGTAATTTAATGACCGACGAAAAGCAATGTTTCACTGCCCTCTC
Organism: Maccullochella peelii; assembly: GCA_002120245.1. Classification (NCBI taxonomy): domain Eukaryota; kingdom Metazoa; phylum Chordata; class Actinopteri; order Centrarchiformes; family Percichthyidae; genus Maccullochella; species Maccullochella peelii. The sequence continues at coordinate 19,479 of LKNJ01000548.1, forward strand.
TAGTTGAAATATTCAGGTCTTTTGCACCTCTGAAGCCTCACTGCTGGGTATGGTGTGTAGATGTAGATTTATTTACAAGATTTTCCATCTGCCCACTTGTTTATGGAGACTAACACCCTGGTGCTGATTGGTATGTCCCAGTGATTTATTTTTTTATTATTTTAATACAACCTCCTTCTTCCTATGGCTGGGCCATGATCGGATTAACCTGTTTGAATGCGCCAAGACAACAATTTATTGTTGGACTTGTTTTTTGTTTTGACCCTCCCCCACACCTTACACCCTCTGTGCATTGTTATGTGCCCTGTTGCCTTCAAGATCCCAGCAAGTCCGGTGCACACTGGTTGGTAATCTAGCCGACTTTCTAGAGAAATATTTCAGCACTTGGAGGAAGAAGGACTGTAGTTGCAATATCATCTTACTATCATGATGTACATACAGCTCATACACTAATCAATAGTGTTAAGACAGAGGGAGCAGTGCAGAAAAATTAGCTTGCATTTTGAAGTATGGACCTGCTGCAGCGTCAAGGAATGAGGTTCTCTTCTGCCAGCACCAAGTCATTCTCATGGCCCAGTCCAGAGAGTGGCCTCTGGTAGAACTAACAAAAACCTTTCTACATGGCACTTAGTGGAGTTTCCATTTTCAAATAGGTTAAGTAGCAGTGACAGGTTAGGGTGGAGCAAAGTGTTACTAAACAAGATTTTGATGAAATGAGAGAGAGTTAGTGAACAAGGAAGTGCAGTGAATCAAAATCCTTCAGGTGCAGGATTACCTCTGCCAGACTAGATTATTACCTTGCTTGTATCCCATCCGCTTGGTGTGAACATCCATTGAAATGTTTCCAGAGCCAAAAACTTTGACAGATTTATCCTTGCAACCATACTGAGGTTCCTAAAAGAACAGACCCCCACCTTAGATTAGTACATTTTGATAACTGTTTCTCCTGCTTAGACAACATTCATTAATAAATGGTTGCATATTTAAAAATGAATTATTTCTTACCATAAGTCCGGGAATATCCATGTCTGCTTTGGACACAAATGTGAAGTGGGCTTTGGCCTTTTTCGTCAGCTTCATTGATTGTTTAAGCTCTGCCGTCAACTTATGAACAACTTTGCCTATGGAGGCTTCGAAAGATGATGGGATTTTTCTGTGAAGGACATCAGTAGAAAATTAACTTAAATGAAGTAAAACATCAATCTAAAATAAAGATTAAGTACAGAATAGGCACCTGTCAGGAATCTTGAAGGAAAAAGGAAATACATGTCTTCCTTTACCAATGACTTCAGTGCCTGGAAAAGAAGGACTTATTCTAAGTCTTTAAACAGTATATTAATAATGTCTCATTATCTAAAAGTCATTACATTAGCTACAATGTATCACATATCAATGCTTGTATTAATTTAATACTTTACCATCTTGTCTTGCCTCTCTCAAGATATGATGTTTGACATCATAATATTTCTCATCGGCCCTGTACACATGATGATGATTTTCACCGTAATTTTCATGCCAGCAAACCTGAGCTTTTCCTTCTGCTTTAAAAATAAGCGACTGGATCTTAGTTTCCTTAGAAACCTCCACGATGATTCTTCCATTAATGGTATCTCCGTTTGTGAAGGTGTTTTTGCTGTTGATGGCATCATATTCAATTGAGAAATTTTTGATGGTCATTCTCCACAGAGAAATACACAGTGGAAAACAAAAGTCTCCTGTAAAACCAGGAAGAAACTGAAACTTTGTAAACCCTGAACAGCTGCTCGGCACTGTTTATATCTGATCTCAAACATGCAGATCTTGTTAAACCTGTTTTTCTTACCTGTGCCCGCAGGTGAGAGACACGTGCACGCACAGTGACTAGTTAAAAGCATTCAGCCCTGCAAACCCACCACAGTTTACTAAAAAATGAAAAATAATAGCTTAAATTGCAGCTGGATGGTCATAGTCAAAGCAATTCATCCCACTGCTGTCGAGAATGAGCATGCTCTCTTGACAACCACCTCAGTGGGCGGAGAGTAATACCTGTAATTTTAACCTGGGTTGATGACTGCTACGCTTTATCAGTGTGTCACGTGACATATTTTCCAATCATGTCAAACAAATTTCCATTTACTTTTGTGCTGTTAACATAATGGGATTTTAGTCCAAATGAAGTTATAGATAAATGACCTGGAATATTCACAGTAGGGAAATGGAAATAATATAAATGACTAAGTCTCGGAGCAGCAAAAGCTTAATCTTTAAATAAGTCAGTGTTGGTGACTCGTCTCTAAACAAAGTCTCGGTTACTCTGAATAATCCAGAGACCTCACTGTGAACAGTATTCATTTGGAAACAATTTTTGTGTAGGTTAATAAAAAATACTAAAATGGTGGTTCATGGAATCCATTATCTCACACTGGAGTTTCTGGAGAGACAAAAATGTCATTTTTAATCATTTTGAGCACCACAAATGATATTCCACTCACTCTCATTGCATTTGGGTGGCTGCATTAGTTCCTGTGGCAAATATCTAAAATATCAACAAATCAAACCAAAACTATCCGCATGGTTAGATAGCGCTGATGCTAAGTGGGGAAATCTGTTTTTTTGGACCAACACTGCAAACACACAATTTCAGTGTGTCTCTGATTTTGCAGGCTGCACATGAGCTATGGAATTGAACTGTGATTAGTTTTGATATCTGATAAAATCACAGGGAGTTCCAGCTTCAAAACTAGTTAATATTCTGCAAGTCAAATCTAGCTTATTGAAATCATTAGGCTGACTTTAATTCAAATGTGGGTGCGGCACGTGTGGGCCAAGTCTGTTCTATCTAGTTTTAAATCTGTCATATGCCAGCCATTCAAAATATTTAAATTAAATGATGTCTAGTCATGTGAACCAAACCTCTATATATACGGTGATGTTTAGTATTATATAGTTTTAGGGCAAAGGCAAAGATGTTGCTTGCATTTTGTGTTTGAAGAAATCATTAACACAAATGAAAAGAAAAATCAAAGTAGAAGCTTTGTGTTATATTCATGTAATAGCCACATTAGTGAACTGGTGGTAACCAGTGAATGGATAATGTGAGAGAGACTTTTACTCGTTATGAAACACCATTTCTTTTAATATCTCTTCATGAGGATCGTTTACCATGGACACTGTTCTTTTCCTCTGCAAGTACTCCAATATCAGACACTTGCTGTGCAGGGATTGAGGTATATTTTAAGGCCACAGAAGAGTTCAGTGAAAACAGGTTAGAGAAATGAAATGAACAATAATGGCTACATTCACACATCACACATCACTCAGCACAAACACTGACTACAACCAGTCTTCAAACACATCAACAAAACAGTATTTACATTACAGAACTGATTTAGTACAGTTATTTCATCACTCAGAGATACAGAACTTAAGCATATAAAGAAAGTAATAATTATTAATTATAAAAATGACAACTTGCAAAAGCAGACTACTAAAGACAGTTTCTGTTTTTCCATTATTACACGACATTAGTTTTTGTAAGAAAACATTAAACAAATCTGATGGATTTTATAAACTGACTTTCATGTGTAAAATTGGAGGAGAGCCCTTCTAATGAAGAGGGCAGAAATTTATTTTTCTTTTCATTCCAGTAAACAACTACATACTGAAAATATAACAGTTTATTAATGCTATCTGCCTGTTTTCCAACAATCTTCACACCTCAGGAAGTTAAGTTACTGTAACAGTTATTGAGTCTTCCACTCTCACGAGACACACTGATATTTAAGTGCGGCCTTCTCTCTCCATGAGTTACTGTGAGCCTCACAGAATCACAGACAGGGCAAAATCCTGCCGCTTAGAAGGGATGAAGTCAGAGGTGTCTGAAATTCTGCAAGGATCTCTTCTTCGCCACTATTTGTTTTACAGGTTGATTTGGAAATGATGCGATACATTTTACCACTATTGTGGTAGCGGCAGTTTATGTCAAACAGGTTCACTCTGACCAGAAAGTTTTGAAAGACAATCTCACTTTAAAAAAAACAATGCCCTCTAGCACAAGATGATGAACATTAGTCTTTTTTAATGATGTAGCAGGACAACACTCAGCCTAATGGTTATTGGACATCATAACAAAATGTAACATTAATGAAAGTGATATACTGTAGTTTGACAATTTGAGAAAAGCAGTAATTTTCTTTTTGACCTCTTTATTTCATTTCCTTAAAATGTCCAAGTATCGTCACAGTCCCATCAATAATATTTATTGTCAAAATCCGTCAAAGAAGGGTACATTCCATATGCTCCATAGGGAGGTGGGGGATCCAAAGGTTGGGGTGCAGCTGGTGGTTGTGGTGGTGGTACAATGCCCCATGCTGGTGGGTTTGTGTTCCCAAATGGTTCAAATCCAAAGTCAGAAGCAGCAGGAGGTGGTGCCATGGCAGCAACCTGAGAGGCCGGCAGGATGACTATGGGAAATTTGATCTCTGGGTCCGAAGCATATTTGACATCGAGGTAGACCTGCATAAAAAACACTGTTGATGTTACATTGTTGGATTTCATTTTTTCTTCTTTATATCACCAGAATTATTGTGAAGTAGTGCATACAGTCACAACTGGTAAGCATTACCGACTCCTTTGGCAAACACCATGAACAATGAGAGAGGGATCCGTTCAAAAGCCGGGTGGTTCTGCAAAGTGCAGCCATGTAGGCTGCACTTTGCATGTAAAAGGCACAACACTGACCCAGCTTTAAATATGCTGTGCTGCCAGGAAGCAGAGAGCTAAGAGACACTCATCTAGAGAAGCAGACGATACCCAATATCCCTTCACTTTTTATTTTCAATTTTACTCCTATACAATTCAGAGAATAAATGTTTCTGATGTCATTTGGTCAATAATTTATTACCAAGTACAATTTTTATTGATGTGATAAAATAGATTACCTATCCTCTACATTGTGTTGAGGTTTTGGGAGTTTCTTCTTTTCTGAATTGAGTGCAGAAGGTGTTAGAGGGTGTATACTACACAGACTGTAAAGCACTTTCAGGCGAATTTGTGATTAAGGACTATAAAAGGAAAAAAAGATTTGACTCGACTTGAAATTTTAATTAAATTAATAAAAATCCCTACAATTGTCAATGAACTCTTTTTCAGGAGACATGATCTTTTTGTCACATCAGAACAAGCGCACACATCTCAGTTGCCAGTCTTCCGGTCATTAAGATGCTTACCCTGAGTCTGTGCTCCACTTTGATGATGCTGCAGTTGAGGATGGAGGGCTCCACATTATGGGGGATGGTGATAACTCTTGTGACCTTCTCGTTAGCAGAAGGAGGGATGGGATCTCCCACTTCTTTTAAGAGGTCTTGAGAACAGACTTTTCTGCTCCCTTTTGCAAAGAAGCTGTGCTTTCTGTACACACAGTACTTGGGCTTGACCTCACGAGATGAGTTGTTCTGAACGTAGGTTAGAACCTTTAATCCCTCTCCTGCAAAATAGACCAGAGATGTCAAAACAACCCTTGATATGAGACTAATGTGTGTCAATATCACTTCGAGGCCTCTCACCTTGGAAGAAACCTGTTTTTTCAAGATTCACATCCATGGCTACTGTTCCTGAGGCGAAAACGTTCATTTTCTTATCCTTAGACTCGTGCTGTGGTGTCTGAAAGAAGACCAGATTAATTAATGCAATACATTTCAACAACAACAGAGAAAAAAAAACACTTTTAACCCTACTTACTTTTATTCTGGTGTCTCAAAGGTCTACGTCCAGTGTCAGCCAGCACAACAAAAGCTGTGCTAATTTAGCCAATTTAACAGGTGTAATGTTAAAATAACCATCATAGTGTGCATTTTTAAAGCTGTGTTTATACAGTGTGGGTTTGCTGAATGCAAATAGTCAAATATATCCACTCCTTGAGGCTGTTGGGGCACAGCCTCAAGCACATTACTGAGTACACCTCCTTGCAGGTACTAAAGAAGGGCTTTTAGTCATTCAACGGGTATCACCAACCCATGCAGATTGTTTTCCCCATTGGAATGACAGCAATGAAGATGTAACTCAGCACATACCATTAGCCCAGGGTCACTATTCAGATCTGCCTTTGTCACAAAGTTGATCTGAGTTGAATCTTTCTTGTCAATCCTCATCGATCTGCTCAGCTTGGCTTCCAGCGAGTACACGATTTTACCAACGGACCCACTGAAGGAGGAGGGAATATTCCTAAAGCACAAGGCCAGAAGAATGTGAGAAATTGAATGGACTTTTTTTTTTTTTACGCACTGCACCTATTCTAACAAAATAAACTACAGTTGCAAAACCTGAGGCTGATCTATTAAGATGGTTTTCAGATGATAATATGCAAGTACCATATTTTCATTGTTTAAAAAACGACATCTGGAGAGGATAAGATCTGTCCAACTCAATATGGAAACATTAAAAGAATGATTACTTACTGGAAAGGGATCTGAAAGGTGAATGGGTAAACATGGCATCCTGGGGCAACAACACTGCTGTCTGAAAAGCAACAAGAAATTGTAAAGCTATTGGTAAAGAAGATGTTCAGACATCTTTTTATTTTACAACCCTAACCCAAACTAGTCCTTTGGATGTAGGGGGATTTGGTGTGGTGGTACGATGTGGTTTCTTATCTGAATCAGAGTTCTACAGTGCCATGCTGCCCACACCTGCAGCAATAAGTCAGATGTAATAAGAGAGTAAAGAGACAGGAGGTGTTAATATGATAATCTAATCAAGTACACAAGCAATCAGAAGCTGAAAAAATACAGTTGCTGCATTAGAAACCTGTATCAAGCTATTCTTGACCGAACTGAACCCATAAAGAAGCCTCTTTTTGAAACAGTATAATAAAAACACAACTAAGGTTCACGGAAACAGGCTGAAACAGGATTGTGAAATACTTGCATGTTTCTCCATTCTGGTTTGTCAGTAGTGTTTGGTTGTCATCTCCTGAAGGAAAATCAGCACACTCAATTAACAGCAACTAACATTTGTTACTTGAGCTATGAAACATTTGGTCTAAAGATGTGAGTAAATAGTGAAAAAATGGCCATCACAATATCCATAAGCCCAAGGTGACATCCAAAACCCAGAGAAGTGCAGTTTACTATCACAAAAGACAAATAAAAGCAACAGATCCTCACAACTGAGAAGCTGGAACCAGAGGATTTTCTGGCACTTTTGCATGATAAATAAATGACTTAAACAATGAATCAGTTATCAAACAGCTCTAATCCTTTATTGACATTTGATGGAGTTATATTTTGACAATATAATCACATTGTGTTAGCTTTATACACAGTTTTGTTGTCCAAATTAGTGATTCCAAGCCAATTCGAATCTTAACAAAATGAGTGATTAAGGTTTGTGAGGTATATGTGTGGATCTCTGTCTTGTGTAATATACAGCAATGAAGCACAGTTCAATGCACTTAAAATGGATTTGTTTTGTATGTAATTTTGCATACACGTCACCACCCATTAGTTCTGTGTCTGCCTCACATCTTCCTTATTACAACTGATTTGTTTGCGTTTCCATTCTGTGGGGAGCTGAAGCTCAATGATTGCTTTAATTGGTGTTGACAAGGAAAAACTTCCACAGGACTCCGATTTAAGGCTAACCTACATCACCGCGCGAACAGAAAGCTTACATAGTGTTGCCTTTTACAAAACAGCACGCTTACATCAACATGAATTAAATAAAATGATCATTAGCTGTGATCATTAACGTATTCAATGAAATCACTTATCTCAATTTACATAAACTATTAAACAAAACGCATACTGCTTATTTATCGAACATGAACGTAACTTGGCTCCTACACAGCCAGAAATCTGACCTTTATTTTGAAACTTCTGCAAAGGAGCCAACCATGTTAAATTCTTTGATAGGCCTACTTGATTTTCCCACTTACCTTTGAGATTTTTGTCTCGGATGAAGTAATGTTTAATGCTGAAGTACTTGTCCTTGGAGTGGTACACGATAGTAGTTTGGCCGCACCTCTCGGTCCACCTAACTTCGGCTTTCCCCTTGAATTTAATTACCAGGGTGTCTATTTGGCAGTCTTTGGCCAGTTCCACCGTCACAAGACCCGAAACGTAGTCGCCGTTGGTAAAAGTGTTTTTCTCATTAACAGGGTTATAGGTCACTTTGAGGCTCTTTACGGTGGACGACATGATGCGAAGAAAACGTCCTGTGAAACAAAGTCAAGCTGAAACAGAGAAAATAAGAGCGTAAACATTGGCGCGGTGGGTGTGCTCCAGTGCTGAGGAATAACCTGGTTTCCGGGATCGGCCTATTTCTTTTCTTTTTTTTTTTTTTTTTTTTTTAAATTCAAATCTTTATTATTCAGGTATATAAGAAAAAAAATATATAAGGAGTATTAAGTAATCAGTTAACAATAATATTTTACCTTGTACACCCAGCCATCCAAGAAAAAAAAAATATATATATAAACAGATATGCATACATAAGTCCTATACATATACATACATACACATACGTACACACATACAGTACATACACATACATACATATATATACATACACATACACACACACAAATACCAATATTTGAACACAAAAGAACAAGTGAATACAAAGTGAACCACATACCTTTTTAAAAAGGGAATATACATTCATATTAGCAGTAGGTGCAAAGAAAGAGGAGAAAAAAAACAACAACACAGGAGCCGCCATCATCCCTAAGTTGCATTAAGTTGCGTTCAGGTTATTATAACATCGTTGAATACAAAATACATCAAATATACATAAATAGGAGTATCAACAATCTTAAGTACACAGTGAACAAGAATGTGTCCCAGGGCAGAGGACTGTTAGTTTTTAATTCTATTGTTTTTCTTCTCCTGAGATCTGAGGTTATGTTCTTAAAGACGGCGTCTCTGGAGATCATTGATTGTTGAATTACGACTTTGACTCTCGTAGCCTGTTAACTTCCAAACACTTAACGGCATAAATCATAATCAAATTTGTGCTGAATATAAAGTCACAGATCCACATTTGATGCCTGCTATATGAAAAGATTACTGAAGCCTGTCTTTGTTGTTTCAAACTGCATAACTTAAATAGGCACTTAGGCTACTGTGCTATGGAGTCATAGGAGTGCCATAAAAAGAATAAATCTGGGAAAGAATAAGAAAGAGAAAGAGAAAGAAATAAAATAATAAATTAATGTGGATATATAAAGACACATAATTCTTTTTCCTTTTGCTTTTGCTTTTCCTGCATTGCTTTTTTTCCCCTTTTGTTTTTCCCCTTTTGCTTTTACTCTTTATATTTCCACATTTATTGTCTTATTCTTTCTCAGATTTATTCTGGGAACTCCTATGATGACTCCATACTGTTCTTCATACATCACTGACAATGAAAAATGGTTAAAATACTGCCCTAAATATTGACAGGTTTAAAACAAGTTTAACATAAACCTAAATCTATGGCAAAGTGACAGGTAGCCTACCCTGTGCTTGTCTGACACATACTGTAGACCTACATTGGTAAAAAAAAAAAAAAATGCAAGTATGGGTCAGTGCAAGGTTTCAAATGTTAAACACCTTAATTTTAAGCATATGGACATGCAATAACACAGGCTGAAAATCAGCACGTTTGCTGTGCATGCTGTATTTCTTTAAAAAAAGTAGTCTTTTAGATTTCACTGTGTAATATTGTACTATTGCACGTAATACTTTCTATATCACTTGCTTTCACATTTATTTTATCCACTGCTGGGAAATTATTCGTTATTAGTAAACTATTTTGTGAGTCAGATTGTGGTGCATATTCTTTTTAAATTCACTATAATATATTCATCTTATATCTTTATCATTGAGGCTACACTTAATTTGGTCCTACAGCCAATGATATTCATTTTCAGATGTCTTCTGGCTGTAGTGGCAATTTCCTCGCTGTGGTGGTGCACTAAATACAGAGAAATCACTCCCAGTACTGGTTATGTTTTATCTACCCCAATGCATGTCAGTGGGCATGGACAAAATATTAGAAACACCTTTCAGTAAATGCAGTCCAATAGAACACCACCAACTAACCACAACATTAAAAATGACCATAATTCAATCAACATTTCCCTGACACTGTGTCAACAAAGCCTGAACATAATGGCAGCTTAGAAAGGTTTGCCGCTCACTGCCTCATTTAATTCCATCAACTGTCCACACAAGTATGATCATTATCACCTTAAATGTATGAGCTGTCTTGTTCACATGAAATCAGTTGACAGGTGAAGAGTCACTTTGAAATTCATTGAGGAAAAAAAAAAGACACACCCTTCAGCCCACTCATGAACATTAGGGTCAGTGAAACTTATATTAGCTTACAACTCTGAACTATGATCCCAACCAGCGTGTGATTCATTCAGGTTTTATTTTCCAGTGGAAAGAACATACACGTCAACTGTTGAGGCTCATTGATAACAATCCAGTTTTGCAACATCTTGTGCCTGAAGTTTTATCTCTTGGTTTGGGTGATTCATACTGTAATGAACCATCATTAATGTAGGTACAATATTTATGACCGAGTGCCTTAGCTCCCCAGCACAATGTGCATTTGTTATTATTCCATTTGTGATTTTTACTAAAAATCAATTTCTACAGTGATATATTGTATAAGGGAAATAAGTAATATAATTGTTGGATTATAAAGTATGCTTTGTAGCTCTTTTGGGCTTTTAGGATATCCTTTTCATTTTCATTCACTCTCTTCTTGTCTTTAAACTCCTGACTGATAAAGGAAATGGACTTGGAAATGGGAAGAATGAAAACTACATTTTCTCTATGTGGTCTCTGTAATAAGAGATTTTATTAAGGAGCTATAGATTATGCTTATTTGTGTTTATTGTTTATTTAAAAGAAGCAAGCATAGTCAAAGCCTTATTCTTTATGACATAAGTTACAACATTTCAGTATTCATCATTAAACACAACACCATGAGCTCAAGTGAAGAAAATCATTTACTGGCGATGAACTCATCCCAGTGATACAGGAGCAGAACGGTACTATCAGAACTCTACTGATTTCTATTTTAAAACTACGAGCCAGTCCTACAAACGTTGCTGTAACACTGTAAGGTAAATCAGATTAACTGTGATACTTAACTTACTGCTGAAATGCTTGTTACAATCGATTAGAGACCCAGTTTATCATCCCTAGTGACTCATGGAGTATTTTTAAGGTATAGTTTTCTACTCCCTTTGTTCTTACTCTTAAGATTCTTATAATTATCCTAAATATTTTAGAACAGACAAGTCTTTGCAATGCCATCATTCTTGCCATTTGCCATAACAGGGATTAAGCAAAAACGTGTTTAATACTTTATAGTGGTAGTTCCTAACTCAGAGTTAATTAATTAAAAAAAGAGCGCCGTGCCCTCCAAATCTATATTTGAGCTTCTACGATTTTCCATGGAAATCAGTCCAGGGGGGTTACATCCCATATGTCCCATACAGAGGAGGTGGAGCAGAAGGGCCTGAGGTTGTTGGGTTCTGTAGGAAGCTGGTCCCTCCTGGCATGTCTGAGTTTGCAAATGCTTCAAATCCATAGCTAGGATAAGCAGGCGGTTGCCCCCCGCCAGGCCCCTGTACAGCGGGCAGGATTACTATGGGGAACCAGACCTCGGGGTCTGAAGCATACTTGACATCCAGATAGACCTGCAGTGGAGAAATAGTCAGCACTTATCATAGCAATCATGCAGCCCTGTTGACATGAAGACCTACACACATGTTCTGGGAAGAGAGATACACACCCTGAGCCAGTGCTCTGCTTTGATGATGTTGCAGTTTAAGATGGACACACATGTGGTGGGAGGGATGGTGATGGTCCTGGTGACAGTCTGGCCTGCAGAAGGTGGGATGGGGTCACCCACCTCTTTCAGGATGTCTTTGGTTTTGACTTTGCTCTTCCCCTTTGCAAAGTAACTGTACTCCCTATACAAACAGTACTTGGGCTTAATATCACGAGATGATTTGTTCCAAATGTAGGCCACAACCTTTATGCCTTCCCCTGCAAAACAGAGCAGCACTTAACACACAATGGCTTCTAATTGCAAAAAAAACATTCTCTCTTAAATAGAATTACAAGTTACATGTGTGATAGAAAGCATAATCTCATACTGCAAACAATATATGTAATTTTTAAGTTGTGCATAACAATATTACTGAACTAAAGTATGTTTACACCTGCATGACAAATTCAAGCCACTTTATTATTTGACTTTACAGCATGAAGGTAAATGTGTCAGAAGGCAATGTACTTGAATTGTCTCTCATATTGTTACAGTATACAACTCGTGTCTCTTATTCTATTACTGAATGCGTCTCTGGAACTAAATCTCAAATTAGAAACCTGAAATGTAAAGATATTTCAATTCCATCCAAAATTTCAATTCCGTAATAATCACTTTAAAGTTTGTCTATGTAACTTTTGCTGAACAAGCCTCTTCGGCTACAAGTAGACATATGCTAAAAGGTAGCCTAACAGTAGCACAAGTAGAGAAGGATTACAAAGTCTGCATATTGACTCAGTAATGTCTCTTATAATACAACTATATCTATCTAACATTTGCTTGCATTAGCCACCATAAGCTACTGGTCATACCAGACCAAGTAAAGCTGTAGCAGCAAAACCCCTGAGTGTACTGAATGGAGCAAAATTGCACTTTAATGCTCATGAATGCAACGTTTCATTTATAAGAGTAAAGATGCATATAGTCTAGCTTTAAATTTAAAGCCCGACAATTATTTTCAAATTACATTTCGGACATTACTTAGTGTGAAGGAGCAATCCCTCCAACCTAGAGAACATGTTTGGATTATTTCTTTGCCATTACTATTGCTACATGTGTCACTTGTTGTTGTCTTATCTTTAGACCTTAAGAAAGTCCCATAAGCAAAGGGACTTTGAGCTAGACATGGTTCAACTGCGAAGAGTTTTTTTTTATTACTCTAACCCACTGTTAAGAGAATCTGTAGAGTGAATGTCAATAATTTTAGATCACACATGAACTAAAATTACCTTGGTGGAAGCCTGTTCGCGCAATGTTTACATCCATGCCTACTGTCCCCGATGTAAAGAGCTTCATTTTCTTATCAGCAGAGCCGTGCTGTGGAGTCTGATGGGAAATTGAAAAATCAGTTAGAGATAGTGTAACTTCTCATTACTGCAGCAGTGCCAAAGTCAAATAGGAAATACATTGGACATGCATTTCTGAGTGTGTGTGCGTGTGTGTGTGTTGTTATAAGGTGGGTACCATCAGCAGTGGATCACTGTTTAGGTTTCCTTTGTGGACAAGGGTGAATTGTGTCTTAGCTTTGCTGTCTACTCTCATCGACCTGCTCAGATTTGCCTCCAGTGTGTACACAATCTTTCCATATGAGCCTTTGAAGGAGGATGGCAGGTCTCTGCAAGATGTGACAACACAAGGTACAAAACAGACTGCATGAGTGACAGTAATATTCTTTCAGTAGCATTATATTTAGATTGGCTAGGGTTGATACTCACAAATCATCAAGAGGAACTACATTATATAGCTACTCATGTCAAGTAGAAATTAAAGTGTTTAAGTTATGACAGATGCTTGTTAATAAGTGTTAATAATATAGTTTTGTTTTTTAAAAGAACACATTTAAATGTGTTTACGTTTTAAGACATTGGTAAAAATATAACCATTGTTGATTAGATAATTGTTTTGAGAAAACTCACCTTGCAGGGATCTGAAAGGTGAAGGGGTAGACATGACAGCCCTGGCCAACAATAGCATTGCCTGAAAGACAATAAGGTTACTTAATGTGGCTTCAGTTACTGAATATAGCAAGGTTTGTTAACCAGATCATACATTTCTAGCTCCTATACTACTCTTGCCAGCATGGTTACCCACTTTGAATGGTAAAAGTTCCTGTTATAACCAGTATTTGCTATCAGTGTGAATGGGTCAAAAATATACAAACATCTCATCAAACTTGAATGTTAGGTCAGTGAGGGTCTTGATTTTTCTAAATCATGCAGTATGTATATTTGTTGAAATGCAGATTGTGGGATTTATTTAACAGTCTGTATATCCTTAAATCTCACCAGTGAAAATTGAAAAATAACCACAAAAGGATACTGTGTGTCATGTTGTATGTGAAAATACACTTAATGCGGTTTAAAAAGCTTTCTTATTTAAACAATGATTAAAAAAAAAATTAGCAATGTAACAGATATAAAAATAAAAGGCACAGAAAGAAGAGATGCAACAGTTCTGTTAGAGGTGATATTTAAAACAAAAGACAAAAGGTGAATATTAATAAAATATATACAGTATGTATAAAATAAATCTGATCACAGCAGGATGTTTCTAAATTAACATAAGTAGTTCACTTACCCTGGCCCTCCTGAATGATAAATTGCTTGATACTGAAGAACTTCTCCTTTTTATGGTATGTTCCATCTAATGCATCGTTATGTTCAGTCCAGTTGACTTCTGCTTTTCCCTTCAGCTTCACACAGAGTGAATTTATGGTGCAGTCTTTTGCCAGTTTTAGTGCAATTTGTCCTGTAAGACAGTCACCACTGGTGAAAGTATTGCTTTTGTTTATGGGATAATATCCCACTGAAAAGCTCTTAACATTATTTGACATGATATATTACTGTGTGACTGCTAAGCAAAGCTGTGAGCACAAGGTGTGTGCCAGGTGAGATAGTGGGGGACAGAGATTTTATATGTTGAGAGGTGTGTCTCTGCATGCAGATAGAGACTTTGGCTTTGGTAATAATTAAACCGCAATAGTTCAATAAATCTTGCATACTGGTAAGAACCGGACTGGAAGATGCTTAAGGAAGAATTATTGGCTCTAAGAATAAAATGTTACTTTGGGTGTAAATAGAATATCAATTCTTGCATAAATCAATGCAGTGGTTATACACCATTTAATGAATAAGCTCATTCTGTGTGTAAGTGCTGGCAGCATATGCTACTACATGCTGCTGCTGGGTCTCCTTATGTAGGTGTGTCTTAACACCTGTCAAATACATCACAGGCATGTGAGTTAAACATGTTGCTGTAAATAATGAGTATACAGAATACAGGAAAAGTGCATCAGTACACCTGGGGTGTGTCTAAAGGTGTGAGGAAGCACCATAATGTTAGCAAAAAAAATATCTATTTTTACAGATATGTGTATAAGAATCTTTAAATGTTATTCTGGTAAGCAGTTCTAAGTAAGAGAGTAAGTAAAGCTTTATTCATATTGCACCTTTCAAAACCAGGGTTACTAAGTGCTTCAAAGTTACAAAAAATTACTAAATAATAACAAACACATTTTATTGCCATTTATGATGTCAGTGCCCTAAAACATGATTTATTTTATTATATCAGTTGAGTGTATTAACTATTACAGTACAATAAATAATTATGAAACAATAATGTGAAAGTCCATAGCTTGATGACATCTGATTGTTCTTAACCCTGTTCTGAAAACAATCATGGGTATGTGGCTAAACCATCTGTCAAGGTACAGTCACCAGAGTCAAACGTGACCCTGCATAATTGATGACGATTTCATCATCAATTGTGAAATATGTGTGACAGTGGTAAATAGTTTTCAGCTCTCATTTGACAGGCTTGTGGCATTTTATCAAAAAAAAAAAAAAAAAGGGTGAAAAAAGATATTTTACAGAGAGCAGGCAAGGAAGGTACAGAGAGAGAAGCATGAAATGACAGTAGCTCCTCACACTGTAACCTGGCGTGTTGCTGCCCCCTACAGGAAACCATATGCACTGCACCATATTTGCAACCAACACACAGTTATTAAAAAGGCAAAATCAATGCGTTTTATAAGTCTGGTTGCACTTTGGTTGAAAAAAGATCAATAAAAAAAAACATCTTGACGCAAAAAATACTAATATCAAATTATTATTTATACAATTCCACTTCATCTAAACATTACATGTTTATCCTACTGCAATGAGAGACAAAGGTGAAGGATACTTAAGTCCAGCTTGCAGAAAGAAGCTCCAGCTTGCTGAAGGGACATGGGACATGTTCACTTAAAATAATGTTATTTCAAACTGACAAACCAGCGTTTTAGGCACACGGACAACACTAAATAGTTGATACAGCCAAACCACCTTCAACCACTGATGGAGCTACTGTTTATGGCACAAATATGACTAAGACAGAGAAGGACACGGTCTGAAACAAACAGGCACTGAGGCTCAAGCCCAGCAACAGTTAAAGCTAGTCATTATGCTTACCAGCTATGGCTGTCAAGGTGTTAACTCACTCTGGATAAGAGCGAAATTCCAATACTGTAAATTAGTTTCAAATATTAAACAAACACATTCAAATTTTCATTTTCACACTGCAGCAATATGAAAGGAGCAGCCTGAGATGATGTGAACCCACGTTTGAGTCAAATAATGAGTTTTAAACAAAAGTCTGTAAAAGGGTTAGATGTGCAGAGCTGCTCTCAGCTATTATCAACCATAAAAAGAGCCAGCCATCTGAAGTTAGCGAATATTAACATACTCGCTTCCTTAGAGTAAGTGCCAGCTGAATAGACGGCTTTCCACCAGGAAATTAAGCCGATGGTGTTTGCAATGAATTTAGTTTTAGTAATTTGGGGCATGGTATTGAATCACTTCCGCCGAGCATTCAGCTGTTTGCATGGTAGGTCTTTGTCATTATCATCATCACCATTTAGAGCACATTTACCTCTACTGTGCTCAAACTTCTAATTTAGTCTGACTATAGAGTAAAATACATCTCTAGATTGTTATCTCATTAAATTTACAATACATCAATACAGGCTCTTGATATTATATTTTTTAGGACTATCAGAGACAATTCCTTGTAGACTGAGCTTACAAATAAAGTAGCAGATTTTCCATTTAGGCAAGAACAGGAGAATCTCATCTGTATGTTAACAGTGGACACTGGAAATGCATGTTGATAACAAAATCTTTGGTATGTAGGTGGTAATAATATTCAAAACTGTTACACATTTTTCCCCATGTTTCAATCTACTCAATCCTACACTGAAGCAGAACAGATTTCCTATAGACATCTACAATAATCCATAGTAAATAATGTATAGATTTTTAAAAAAACACACAAAACTGAATGACAGCTTGTCTGATGGCAGTATGATGCTATAAGGCAGCTTCCACAAAGCAAGCTTTGTGTCTTTGGCTTATATTTAATATACTGAAGAGTCACTTGCTGTATAAATAAAAGCACTACGGTGTATATACACTTTTAAACCTGACATGACATTTTTATATGCGGACATAGATACAATCTCTTGTTTTAGCTTCTTCAAAACAAAGTTTCATAAGCAACACAATAATTTCAAATAGGGCTTATGAACACACAGTTGTCATGAAAACGATAATCACATGATTGAAATTTAAACTTTTCACTGACAGCATATACACGTATTAAAAAGCTGACAAAACCCAGGGAAAAATGGGGAAACCATGTTTCAGTTACAGTACTGAGTTACTGTAATTTTTTTGTAACAGTAAACATGAAATGAATTTACACTGTTGAGGGTACAATAATAAATTAAAGCAAGGCAAGAAAATATAATGGTTGTAGTGGTAAATATTAAAACACACGGAGAAATGCAAAACATCAAGTGGTAGTTGTCACAATAAAATAAACAAATAGAATTTGACTGTGGGAAGACTAGAATTAGCAGCTGAAGAGTACCAAAAATTAGCAAAAGAAGACACATCTTTCAAATTGTAATTAAACATGCAAAATTAAAAATCACAAAAGCGGTGTTTCAACACAAACTGTGCGTTGAGCTGTAAACATTTAATGCTCATTAACTCAATGCTCATCCTTGGTCGGGTGAGCAGTATACAAAAACCCTGAGAAAATAAGGCTCTCCCAATAACAAGTCAGACTAAGAAATAACAGTATGCTGTCAAACAGAAAAGCATCCCACCATCATGAAATATTAGATACATTTAAACAATTCATGATATTCACACATTTACTCACAAATATGGTGGGAGATGAGTGTTTACAGGGGTGTCACACAGGATGATGGGAAACAGCACTGTTAGGTCAGAGGAAGCTGTTACGCTGAGGCTCACCTATGGGAGACACAAGGAAACAAGATACACAGACTTGAAGTTCATCATGAGGCTGTATTAAAGAACCGGTTCATAATCCAAAATCTGATCCACAGAAAATCAAAAGAGATATAATAACTAACATCAGGTTTAGATGTACTTAAAGTAGGAAGTTAAAGATCTCTGAACAAGTGAATGAATGGTTTGTCCCAGCATCTTAAAGCTCTGCACTATCAACCATCAGTCTGTCGTTGGCACCAACCTCAATAAAGTACTCAACGTCCAGGATGCTGCAGTTAGAGATGGTGAGCGATGCAGACGAGGGAATAGTGAGCATGATCTCAGTGTGCACGTCAGAGGTGTGCGCGCTGACAGGTTGTCCAGTCACTGACGCAAGGCTTTTGAAAATCATCCTCTTGTGGACCTTGTTGTGGGTGTAGAAAACCTGTTTCTGTTGCAGTCTCACCTTTGGAGTAGCTGTTCGAGATGAAGCATTACTAAAGTTGCAAATTACTTTCACAGTTTCACCTGGAGGAGGCACAGACAGTGTTTGGATGTGGTTGTTTTAATCGAAGTTTTCAAGGTTCACTATAATGATTATTTCATTACACAGATGGATGGGTGGGTTGGTGGGTGGGTGGATACAGTACCAGGGATGAAGGCTTTCTTTTCTACACTGACAGTCATTGTGATGGGACCCAATGCACACCACAGGCAGTACAGCGTCATGTTGTTGGAGCCTGAGAGAGGAGCCTGCAGAAAAACAACACAGTCACAGTGGTGCAGTAGTTTAAATCTAATCTGTTTATATCTTATCTCATCAAATAGCTATTAAAGCATGAAGTCTTGCTTGGCCAATGCAGCCCCAGGGCTCAAGATCTCCAGAGCTCCAGGCTTACGCCTGGGTCACACCGCCTGCCTCTACCTGTGCGTGATGGCTACCTCACACGCATGTGGTGTCCACACACACAGCATTGCTGCTGAGGCGCTACTACTGCCAGCCCTATCTTTCTATATTTTGTCTTTGAGTTTGCCTTTGATAATAGTCATCAATAATAGAATGTTTCATTTCATTATAAATGTACTGTAGGCTATACAGTATATACTATACAGTATACCAATATAATTATAATATAAAAGAAATAAACACACTTTACCCAGTATACTACAATGGACATCTATCAAACTGCACCTTTAGAATGCCACTGAGAAGTAAACTTCACATAAAAGCAAAATGAATGTACCACTTTCATTTCCTTTGTGCAATGCATTGTGGGACAACACGCCCAATGAGGTCTCGTCTTGAAAAAGGTCCCCGTGTCAAAATCTAGATTTTAGACCTTTAATGTTTCAGATTTATGCTTACATGTTGTATATTCCTGAATGAAAGTGTTCAATCAGATTACACAGAGAACCTGGGGCCAAGTAGTACTCCAGTGCAGAGAAACTGTACACACTACACAGAGAGTGGGAAGAACATGGAGGGTTAAAAAGGGCCCAGCAACTCTTTTTTTTCTGACCCAGGGCCCCTTGGCAGGTGAACATGGTCATGGATCACTTACCCACAGCACTGGCTGGTTGGTATCAATGTGGTTTACAAAGTTCAACTCTGTCACAAAGTCCTTGGACATATGCCAGGGTCTGTTGATGCCCACTGTCAAGGTGTACACTATGTGTCCATGAACCCCACGGAAGGCAGATGGGAAGTCTCTGCATTGATGCAAGATAATACATTTAAAAAATGGAAATAATAAGATGCTGATGCAACAAGCTCAGATGTTAGAGAAGATGTTAAAGTATTTAAAGACCCACAGGTCACATGGTAAAAAACAATATTGATATATTGGATGTAGTTATCAGTCTTACTTCTAAATAAAGACGTTTATGATAACGTGCTCATCAATATGTTTTTATCTAAAGTAGGCCTACCATGTGACCCCCGGAGTCTCTGTAACAGAAACAAGAAAAACAAAGTGACAAAATCGCACCAGATATAGAAACGCTCATACCCCTGTGGGAGTTGACATGTAAATGGATACACATGCGTGCCAGGCTCAAATGTTGCTGTCCCACCAGTAGCTGCAAGGGAAAGACAAACTGAGAGACTCTACTGAACAATGACTGATTGTTTGCAATGTTGCCATGCATCCACACGGCCTCGCTAAGTGCATACCACTGTTTTCTTCCACGATGACGCTTTTTAAGTTAAAGAAGTCCAGTTTTGCCGAGTACTGTCTCCTCCTCCCTCCCCCACCGATGGACCAGTGGACACTCGCCCTTCCTGTCAGTGCCATCGTTATCGAAGTGATCTTCGTCTTCTTCGTGAGGTCGAAAGAGATGTGTCCTGTCATTAGGTCGCCACTGGAGAAAGTATTCGTCTCCTTTAAGACGTCGAAATTGATGTTGAAATTCTTTACCGTTGACATCGTTGAGAGTGAAGGTTACAAAACAAAACTTCTGAAAATATAATCTTCTAGTTTTAGAAAGGCAAACGTTTCCTTGCAGTAAAACCGTCCATTTGGTTAATGCAAATGGTGACGCAATCAGCCATTTAAGTCATAAATGGCAAAAACTCCGTGCCCCAACAGTTTGCACCAACTAAACAGCAGGCTACTGACGCAGAGGCAGCACAAGCCGGAGGCCCAACACTGACTTCAGGCGGAGCCAGGGACCCATGTCCAGCATCTGCGAATCAGTGCGCAGCACTGGACTGATGAAGCCACAAATAGGCTAAGTAGACCTAATTAGGCTCGTTCGAGATCTGCGAGTCGCTTGGAAAGTGGACGAGATCAGGCGGCAGCAGCAGGGGGCGGTGACAAGCAGCAGCAGTCAAGTCAGACAGTTTCCAGCAGCCTTCAAAGAATATACAGGAAGTCACAGAAATATTTACATCCTGTTAGATCCACCTGCAGGCCACCTGCAGTTCGGATAGCTGGCTGAAATAACCTGCATTATTATTATTATTATTATTATTATTATTATTATCAATCAAAACTAAGAGCCAATCAGCTCTTTGATTAGGCGACCGTCAGGCGTTTCCCATCATGCCCTGGATCTTGCAGTCGGTGGAGAGCAGATGCAGCGTCCTGGCACATAATATGTGGGATCTGCTCTGCAGGGTACTTATCTGATTGATCTGATTTGTTTCTTGCTTCCTTTCTTCATCTGTGATTAAAAAATCTCAACGCTAATATATTTTTCTTTGAAAGCTCTATGGTAGATTTGGAATATCACAAACTATGTGCTCTTTTGAATTGGGTGTTTTTTACCTAATAAACCTTTTAAAAATATTATGCATTGATAATCATTCTCATGAGAAGACAGACTGGATCCCACAACAGAAAATGTGTCAAACATACCATTAGCATCAAAGTTGTTCATCACATTTTTACATTACAGTATCCACATGGATGGAATAGCTTTAAATGATCATGACCACAATTTCAGTCTTGGATATGAACATCTAGATGCTGGAGACAGTGAACTCCCAACAACCACTTTGAGATTTTGCTCAAAAGATATTACTGCTGTAAACGTAACAAGATTCTGTGTTTCCAGTGTTGCTGAATTCAGTACTGAAGAGGTTTCATCCAAATTGCCATCTACTGTGCCCTGCAGTGAGCCAGGACAATGAATTTACAGTATGTATTATATACATATTATCCTGCCTCTACATTTACCTCTAGAGGTAGCCTATCAGTGCATGGTAGTTTTGGTTTTATTTGCCCAGGTTTTGAGATATCCATCTCTGAGATTTGTGCCACCACTCCAATAGAATGGAGGTCAATGGAAAGAGAAAAGCTATGTCTCTTTCCAAAATATTGTCCCTGTTATTGTTGATAATCCAGATAACCAAAGGGACTCTTTTGTAGAAAGTAGTTCCTGAACTGTGTCCAGTGAGGTCTGAGAATTACCCAGAGGAATAGGGACATTGTTTCAGTATTTTTTTCCAGTGCTGTGAGTAGCACAAACAAATTCCATTAATTTACATTGTACTGACATCTCAGGGATGAAAAAACATGTGAAAATAAAACAAAAGCTATTGGCATGCCTTGGTATCACTAGGGGTAAGTGAGCAAATATGTCTTTTCCTAATTTGGGTGAAATTACCCTGTAGTTGTTTAACCACTAGATGGCACTAAATACTTTATTCTGATGCTTACTATACATCGTACAGTATAAACTGTGACAATACAGAACTTGCTGAAAACATACCTTGTCATTTCAAACCAAAATTTCATATTTCTTTCAGAAGTACTCTTGGAATAAGCTCCACAGTGGCATTTCAAACATTATGTTTTGTAATGGTTTAATAACAAGTGGTTTAACTGCCCTTTGATAGGTTTATGGTACACAATGCAGCCATTAAATGCAGATAACGACCCATTAAAACTGACAGCACAAGGCATATAAAAACTCCTGGCACAAGTTAACTTGACCACATATCTTTTCATACTGCTGTCTTGCTCTGTTTGAGAAGGAAATAGACCTGCAAGCAGTTTCCTCTAAAGTATGAGATTTTCTTTGGAGTGTAATGAGGCACAACATATTGTACAAACAGACTGTTGCAAATGACTTGTCAGAGATTGTGTATGGGCTGTTGCAGATGTATGGAAGCTGTGCATTGCTTACTATACCAGACTCACCCTTTGGTGGTGCGTATGTACTGTAGCCTATGTTGAAACATACTTAACTCAGACAGCTGCCACAGGATGGGATTTTGGTAAACGCTAAACCACACAGACTATTGCTTACAATCTCCACTGCCAATAGATTAACAGCACTGTCAGCGGTGCACGTTTTAAGCAGAAATTCAGCTTAAGAATTTTAGGAAGTTATTTAGGAACCATTTCAATTACACCAAAGCATGTTTTATGGTTCAATTTCTAGTTGCTAAGTGTTTATATGTGGGACTTTATCAAGTTAAATGTTTGAAAAGACAGTTTGCGATATTTAGATCACAATCTTGATGTAGCGCTTCAACCGCATTTTGAAACAGGAAGAGCTCAAAAGCAGAGGCCGCTTCAATCAACAAACTTTAATCATCATCATCTGTTATTCAGTTTAACTGTCCATTAGCTTTTCAGAGCCTTAACATTCAGTCTTATAAACAGTGGAAAGAATTTAATGTTGCACTGGTAACTATAATGGGAGACTTTGCTAGCAACTCGTGCAAAGCAGCATTCACATGAAATCA
Organism: Maccullochella peelii; assembly: GCA_002120245.1. NCBI lineage: Eukaryota > Metazoa > Chordata > Actinopteri > Centrarchiformes > Percichthyidae > Maccullochella > Maccullochella peelii. The sequence goes on from LKNJ01000548.1 coordinate 42,765, forward strand.
ACATCCCAGCTGTTTTGCAGCAGGGCCACTAAATTTAGCTTATTGATAAACTGTCACATAAAGTACAGGCACCCCTTACTTCACTAGATTGTATTCACTTTTATTCGTCAAAAGTAAGTAAGAGTATGGAATAAGACACAATTAACACATTGAAATAATACATTGTGTAATAATCCTGTTGCCTTTTTGCCTCCAAAGCTGATTTTCTGTCAAATAACAGATCTTTGACTTAAAATCCTGAGCAGTGCAACATGATTTCAGCAAGTCCTGTAGTGAATTTTGTTTGTGTTGTGACAACATTGGCGTCTGAGAGGTAAAATGTAGTATGTAATATGTAGAAGTCTGATGTAGATGAGTGTTTGGCACATTCTGCGATCAAGTAAAAAAGTCTTAGCAACATGATCTTTTGATGCAGATCTACATGTTGGACATTAATGTGTGTATGTGTGCATGTGTATCTCTGGTCGAGTGCACACACATACACACGACCATTTATAATAGGCATTGGCTTCAGCTGTCTCTGATAAGGGCACCTATCAGGTTTAGTTGAGCTCACGGTGACTTGACTTTGCCTGCCAACTCAGTAAACCAACCACACACAGTATGACGGCTGCGCACACACACACACACATACACACATAGGCTATCTCTCCATCCATCTCTTTATCTCATAGATATCACATCACATTGTTAATTGGATCATCCAGACAGCAGCGGTTGGTTGGTATTTTGATCTAGCTGTGTCCAGTACTGGTGGAGTTACATCTAGAAGAAAACTTTATTTTTGTTTGTCTTGGTTCATTTCTTTTTCAAGCTTATTTTGTTTTGACTTTGTAGCTATCTTGTTTGAATCTCTATAACAGCCATCATCAGCTCTCATAATGAGGCAGCTGTTGGGTGCAACATGTTTCCCTCATCATCAAACTTTCTGTATACCTGTCCATTTTTCATGTGAGCTCAAAGAGAGTAATTGATTAGTAATCTGTTTTCCTGTCATTATTTCACCCCTTGATCACTCTTCAGTCTTTGCTTAACAATTTATATTTTCACTGTATGTCACCCAGTTATAACGCTATTGTTTGCTGTACAGGAATAGAGTAAACATTTCAGCTTATCAGATCTAAATCCAAAGTGAAGTAAAAGAACCCAGAGGATAAGCCGCGCTATTGATCTGTAGTTTCTACACACCGCCTCTCTCCTCTAGTTAATCCACAGGGTCAGCTCTAATGACATTGAGGAGCTCCTCTGGCAGTCGGCACTGCTGCCATTTGCAATTTAGATAGAGGGAAAGGAGGAGAGGAGGAGGAGGTGGATGAGGGCGAAAACGAGGAGGGAAAGTGAAGGAGAAGGGAAACGGGAGAGGAAGAGGAGGGCTGAAAAAAAAGTGACAGGGAAACGGGGTAAAAGAGATGATGATAAAAGGAAAAGACAGAGAAGAGGGACAGCAGGAGGATGGGTGCACTGCAGAAAAATGGTTTGGGGAAGGGAGAGATAGAAAATAGAGTAGGTGGATTTGAATGACAGAAAGTGAGTGAGATATTTTGGGAAATGTGCTTATTTGCTTGAAGTTACCACCAGTAGCCTGTTAGCATAGCTTGGCATAATGACTCGAAACAGGGGGAAACAGCTAGTCTGGCTCTGTATGGAGGCCCCTATTTCCAGTCTTTACGCTAGGCTAGTCTAACCAGCTGCTGGTGGTAGCTTCATATTTAGCTTACTCTTCACACATGAGAGTGGTATCAATTTTCTCATCTAACTCTTAACAAAAAAACAAATAGGCTTAAGAGCATTTCCCAAAATACTGAACTATTCCTTTAACCAAGATGCACAGGTATGTCTCACTGATGGAAACAAGTTTCAGAATGAAGCATAGATGCTACCCAATGTAAAATCCTATAAATCTTGTGTTTTGACAAATCTTGACATTTTTGAGTCTTCTAATAAGGCGTATGTTGAGAGGAAAGGGTTAACCATGTCAGACTCGTGTAGTTGTGCAGTTTTTTTTGTGCACCCGCTAAAAGAATTCCTGCGGCCAAACAGGAAGGCGCATAGGGAACAGTTGGCAACCCTAATCTTGTGCAGATCCTCTGATAGCTTTCTTCTCCACAAACAATGCTGGTCAGAGCCCGACAACCCTCTGACTGATCAACACTCAGACACGTTCATGTAGTACCAGGAAAAGATCATTTTTAGTCACTTCAAAACAGTCATGTCTCCCAATGTTTCACATCCTCCATTGTTTCTTTTCTTTCTCCACGTCTTTCCTTTTCGCTTAGAGTATCTTACATGTAAAATTGTTTTCACTGTTTCTCTTTCCAAAGCACACGAGCGCAGGTAAGATGTCCAGCGTCTAAGAACTCTAATTTTCCTCTTTCTGCACATCATCTGTTGTGTATGAATCCATGTCTGTCTGTATGTTAATTCAGTAACAGCCTGTCCATCCAATAACTGTAAAGTCAAACAATGGGAGAATACCTGTTTGGGGTTTCCTGAAAAGTTTACCACATGATGAAGTCAGAGTGAAAGAATTCTTTTTTTAAAGAGGATCACAGTTCGCTCACTCTGCGGTCAGACTTTAAAAGCTAAGCTAATACTGCCACCATGATGTCATTACCACAGGGCCAATACTACAGCTAATGAGTCAGGAGCAGTATGGAGTCTCGTAATGTAGTCTACATGTACAAATCAGCCCCTGTCTGTCAGTCAGTCTGTCTCTCTCCCTGCGGTTAACACACAAACACCCTGACACACTAACACGAAATGCAACCGCCAGCCCACATGTTATATTCATGTCTAAAGTTCATGTCTAACTTAGTGCTCCATCTCAGAGTATAATAGTTACCTCAGTAAAACAAAAGAGATGCTTTGTTCCATCGTCAGGCTAAATCCTCCCTCAGCAATTACCGTTCACCTTCCGAAGACCTCGGCGAGGAACAGAGCAACACTCTTTCTTTTAAAGCAGGCAGTGGAGCATGAAGACACAGGCGCTCTACAGGCAAAGCCCGATCACTCTTCTTTTTCAACTGGCTATACTGTAATCTTTGAACAAAATGTAATGATTCTGCTCCTCTGTTAGTGTCTGCAATGGGTATTTTGTCAATGTAGAGGGTATGTTGTTGTCAGAATTGGATTTTTGTGAAAAATAATTGTTATTATGAGACAAGTTTGTATTTTACTATGATTGTTTGACATTAAAAATAAAGTTTAAAGTTGGACAACATTATTTAGACCAGTGATTGCCAACCTTATTGGCGTATGACCCCTTAAAACAAAGCAATGTCTAGTTGCGAACCCTAATTACACTGTGCATTCGTCTACAGGTTAGTGCCAGATCAACCAATGAGAGAATGGTATGGCATGAAAGCAGAGCGAGAGAGAGAGAGCTTTTGATGCACAGAGGGACATACTGGAATAATTTGAAGGTTTTTTATGAGCAAATTATTTAGGCTTTACATTTAACAGTCACTTTCAAAAACACAGTATTTCCCCCACATAGTATAATTGCCAATTTAAGCCCATTTTAGCCTAGATGTATAGAGGTGTGATTCTGTGTATGATACCCAATGATTCACCCATGAAAGATGGGCCTTTCAAGTCAATACCATGTGAGTTGTTAGAACATTTTTTAAATAACTTTTCCTTTTCCTTATGAATTTGTTGATCTCACAAAAGTAGACATAAAGCTAATGTCACCATGCTAACATGCTCACAGTGACAATGCTAACATGCTGATGTTCAGCAGATAATATTTACCAGGTTCAACATCATAGTTTAGCCTGTTAGCATGCTACATTTGCTAGCATTAAACGCAAAGTACAACTGAGGCTGAAGGGGATTGTCACTAGTCATAAACCAAAATAGTGGACAAATTGCCATTCTTAGAACCTTGAAACTAATAAAAATACATTATTTTTCCCAGATAGGCTACTATAAAAAAAAGTCTGATTCTGTGCACTATACACAATTATATAGTGATGACAGTCAATGTGAGCTGTTAGAAATGGTATAGAATAAAACTTCCTAGACTGCACTGAATGGCTACATGAATCTTTGCATGTGTGTGTTCCCCCTACATGAACAAAAATGCAGGTGCAAAAGAATAAGGCCACCACCATCTAAACTCGCATCATAATCACAGCTTGGAGCATTGCTGCTGCAGAATTGACTGAGAGCTGTCTGTCAAAGCTGAGTCAAATATTTGCCTTGAGCTGTTCTAAAACAAATTGTCCAGCCTATGACGGAGATCCTTGAAATCAAATCCAGTTGATCTCCCCTCTAAACTCCACTTTATGACTCAGTGAAGACAGAGACGCCATCACTCACCACCACTGTAGTCCTGACTCTTACTGAACTTGTTTTAATTTCCTGTTTAAGCAGAATACAGCGTGACATCGTCGCATTATGACAGGTTGTAATAAAAAATGAAAATGCCCTTTTTCCAGGAAACTGCCTGTGATATATATTTTGTCCACATGATGTATGTTTTTGGGACCGCTCTCCCCTCCTGTCTCTCACCACACAGCCACTGTTGCTGCAGTTGTTTACATCAGGGCCAATGGGAGGCTACCAGACGCAAAGGGTCTGACAGTCTATCAGTGGAAGAGGGTAGTTAATATGGGCACACAACCTCTGTCCTGACCTTGATGCAGGACCATCCATCATCTAGGCTCAGAGAAGGGATGAGGCTGAGAGGTATATCCAGATGGAGGACACTTTAACCCAGGTTAGAGTCTCTACATCCTAGCCAGTATACAGCCTCTGTCGTGACTTTCCTGAGAGGCGAGTGGAGTGAGAATTAGGGAGAATGAGTGCAAGAAAAGGCACAACACTGCAACAATTGTTATATTATAATAACATTAAAAATATGAACACACTCATGTAAAATACATCAGCATATGTAAAACACACACAGTGTAATTTTAGGTATTCTCAGTTTTATGCTGTTAATTGCAATTGTGACAGATTTACATGCATATGACAAAATTAAACTACAGTATTTTGTAATTAGTCTCATCAAACCTCTCAGACTCAGATTTGAAAACAATTTTCTGACACATGGTCAGCAAAAATTCATCAGGTCAAAACTATCAATGCACTTAAAGCTACAAATGTTACTTTCACAGTTTGATATTAAAGCCCCTATGTGTAGGATTTGAAGATTTGTGACTTTAGCACCCACATGTGGTAGTACAGAAAAATACACTGTGGCAGACGGCAACAAACACAGATGCATCCCTCCCCTTTCCTCCGCTGATCTGGCCCTGAGAATAAAAGGCTGAAAGCAACACAGATCAATTTATTCCTGGAATGTCTTATTTTTCTACAAACAATAACTGCATTATCATATTTGAAAGATGCTATAATGAAATGAAAATTCTACACACGAGAGTTGGGACAAGACAGATGTAGTTCAACGGTGACTTATTATTTTAACCCAAACCATGCTCTTTTCCTAAACCTAACGCACCAAAACTACTTGGTTTGCGAAAAGATCATGGTTTGGATTAAAATAACAAGTTAAGTTTCACACAGGACTCAAACAGCAGGCTGCTGGGTAAAATTCCAGCGTTTGATCCACTCATCCATCCTGACCTTCTCACTTTGTTGCTCTTTATACTACATCACCTGATTTCCTAAAGGCTTTCTGGAAGAAGACTTTCTGCCACCTGATGAATGTGAAATCCAATATTCACTCTTTTAGCTCTGTTTTTTATCTCTACCAACCCTCGAGCGAATTATTTGGCATGGTAGTAGCTAAATGCTCCACTATGTTCACTAGCTAGTCGCTAACTTTGTCCCTCATCTGTTTGAAGCTCAGCATTAAGTGTACAGTGGGTTTTTAGAGCTTTTTCATTGAAAACTGGTGCCTGCTGTGTCCAGAAATGACACTGATGAGATTGGTGAGAGTGAACCAGAACACTGAAGTTGCAGACCGTAAAAAAATAAAATAAAACCATGAACTGAAAGATGTGAAAAAAGCTCCATCGAGCTGAGGGGAACTGCAGAGTTAGTAATAATTCTCTTTGGATTCATCACTACGACCGAGCCCTTTAACATACAAGCAGTCATTTGATCCATTGTTAATATAAAAATATTGATTATAGCAGCTTTAATCTCTATTTATTATGAAATATTTACTCTAAAATACTACCAAGATGATAGGAAAAGAGACAACATCTTGCATAATTATAGCAAATCTACAGTGATGTAAAAAAAAAAGGAAATATCCAGTAATGCTGAACTTACCTTTTAAGTGTAAATGCAGGCAATAATAAAAAGTACATAATGTTTTGTCACTTTATTTTTATCCATAGATTCATACAATAAAAACAACACGTCACACATTACTAATTTTGCCTGGTTATTTGTGTGTGTACAGTATTGTCTGTTCTTTCACTTAAGCATGTTGGACTCTTTGGAGAAGCCTGGCTTGGGGTCATCTCAGTATTGCACATCAGAGAGTGTGCTTTTGGCTGGCGGCATAAGAATTGCTGTTTCTTTTTCCCACACACACACACACACACACACAATCCCCACTCTCTCATTTTGTTTTTTGGGTAGCACTCATCTGCAGCCTTATTACCCAGAGTCCTCTGCGGCAGCCCAACCGGCGCTCCGCTGCTGGAGTGTTCTGTTAGTCACATCAGCACCCAGCGCACGCTCAACCCAGCTCAGATCATCAGGACTTTCACCGATGGAAAACCTGCTCAGAATTTAGAAAAAGGCTGTGCATACATCTAATTGTGATGGAGTTTTCCACCTCGGTTCAACTGCTCTTTTTCTCTGCTTAGTCCCACGATGAAATGCTGTTTCATCTCACCAGTGTAATTAACCAAAGAAATGAAATCTACAATGCAGAATAAAAGTCTATTTTGCATGTTCATATCAGGATGGCTGGGTTTTCTGCCCCCTTAGGTATATTTCAATCATCATGACAAATTGTGCTTATTTAGTGATGATTACAATAGCTATAGGCTTTTTTGAGGTGATATTTACATATGCATTATAACCATTAACACCATATCTCATTTTATTTTTAGTGGCATCACTGCATATAACTCAGTCATCAAAATAAAGTGATATCATCCGTATGATTTCTGAACATCTGTTAAGTAGAAATGCCAGAGGCCCTCTCAGTAACAAACATAACATAAATAACAGCTGCCTAATTGCTGTATGAATCAGAATCATAGTCTGTAAATGGTCTAACAAATACAGGGTATGCTCTTCTCTCTTATGCAGAAGTTTAATTTCTTATGTCTCTGACTATTAGAGTAACTGAAAGCCTGCATGCGAACAGTCTTTATATGTCCAAGAAGCTGCATCTTTTGGCCAAATTAGAAACAAATGTGATTGTATCAGAGCCACATACACAGATTTTGCCAAATATTTCTGTCCCTTCCTACTTTGAACTTTCAATACTACTATAGACACTGTTACTGTGTCAGTTTTTATGTCATTAAATATTTGCTGGTGGTCAAAAACTCCTTTAAAAACTGATCAATAGGCTAGCATTGGATAACCACTGAAAAAACACATACAGAGTACACATCACTGCATCTATAATAAATGGCTTCTTGAATCGCAGTTCAAGTTAAACCCATATTGGTTGGTTGATTCCCTGCAAAGAACTGACAGGCTATTTTGCAAACAGGCATTAATCATTTGAGTCATCTAGCATCAGGACAGAAGAGTAGGCACAGCAGGGCCTACATTTTCAGGACCGCTTAACTTTAGATGTCTGTTAAATCAGCGAGACGTTACCAGACATGCTTATTAGGATGTTTCCATCTCTTGCTTTCCTGTTGCATCAGCTGTTGAAAGAAAACATTTTTTCCTTGAATGCCAAGTTTATTTCACAGCCTAGACTAGATCTTGAGACTGCAGTATTTCGATGTTGATTCCGGTTAGATAAACTGTGTAACCAGTTTTGTAAGTTGCCTCTGTTTACACTGCTGATCAAATTATGCCCCGAAGGCAAGTTGTTTGTATAGACCATATTGGAAGTGCCATTGTGCTTAGGAAAGCAATTTCTAAGTTTTTTAGCCAGTCGTGGAGTGGGATTTGTAACTTTTTCCACCGTTAACAAAAACCCTTGGTTGGGACACCCTCTTCATCAGCAGAGAGGAGGGGGAGGAGGGAACAGCAAATGTTGTTTGGAGCAGGCAGTTTCAAGACGCCCCTGGACCAGAGGAGACTGGGACCAAAGAGTTTTGTTTATTTCTCCTGTGTACTATGTATGTGTTGGTGTTTACATGTGCGAGCCTGCATGCACACATTTGTAGACGCGATTTCTTCTCGACTGTTTGTACTGCACAAGCATGTGATGTATCTGTGTCTGTGTTGTGTGTATTTGTGTGTGTGTCCATGTATACAGTATGTGTCTGGCACTTGCAGGGCTGACAAGACTGTAAAGCAGCTTCTTCCAGTTTTTTCAAGGGAGAGCATCTTCCGCAGGGGGAACAGACATGGTTCATTTCACCGCAGGACGAGGTGGTACGGAGGGTGAGGTGGTGTAAATATCTCACAGGTGTAGAGGATACTGTGGCTACATGGGCTGTGTAAACTAGAATAACAGGGGAGTGTTTTACATATTTTACCCTGCATGCAGCTCAAAGACAACAGCTGTTTACGGTTTAATCAGGTTTTACGGTTTAAAATGAAATACATAGAATAAAATAAAAGGGGACACATGCTGTCATCATGTATAGTACACCACTGTCCAGTTAGGAGAGACATTGCTGAACAGTGATATATCCTTAGTCAATTACTCATCTGAAAACAAAAACACAGTGTGACAAGGTGTACTATTGTTCATGCTAAATTATTTACTGAGCCACAAGCTTTTGTAAACTTCAGCGCCAATTAATCTCAAGAACCTCTTTTGTGTGAGAGCTTAATCGTTTTCTAATTAGCGTCCTTGCTAACAGACACTCTCAGTGGAAATATACGATTACATAGCCCATCGACAGGTTCAGTAAACAAAGGCTGTTTGCCAAAATGCCAAAGCAGTTGTTGTAAAGCTGGAAAGGAGGGGGAGAGGGGAGAGGGGCAAATCTATCATTTGTGTGTGTGTGTGTGTGTGTGTGTGTGTGTGTGTGTGTGCGCAGTCTATGTGAGTGTGCATGTATTTATGTGTGAATGAGTGACAGAAGGAAACAGAGACAGTGAGACTCAGGAGAGAAAGGGAGGAAAACAAAGAAAGACTGTGATTGTTGGGTGCATTTTGATTTCACTTTGTACCTTGGAGTGATTGCATGTTAACCAGATTTATGTGGACATGTTGGTTTGTTTGCAAGTGATGGTGCTGAGAGTCCATGGTCTAGACACCCTGGAACAGATGACCTCAGACAGATGGCTTGCTGCTGCAAAACTGAGAGAAAGGACGTGGTGGGTGGACTGAGAGACAGACAGAGAGAAAAAAGGAGAGATGAAGAAAAGGAGATGGAGGAGAGGAGAGGAAGGAGAGCAACAGCAGTGATGTTATCGGTCAGATGTAGGTATCTTGTTTTTATGGCCAGTGGTGGACAGTAACTAAGTACATTTACTCAAGGAGGCTACTGTACTCAAGTACAGATTTGAGATACCTGACCCACAGATTACATGGGGCCACAGTCAGTGGGAAAGGAGCTAAGTCCCCTATGAAGGCGCACATCTACAGCCTTCAGACAGACGGCCTCCCTGCTGGTCAGTCAGTCAATCAGTCAGCCAGTTGGTCAACGAGCCAGCCAGAATGTCATCAAGTTTATCAGTCAGTAAGACAGGTTTCACGCCATTAACTCTACGGCTGTACTGCTTCATTTCCTTGGGGGAATGAATTGGGGTTGAGGTGATGATCAGACTGTGGCCCCCTGTAGTACCACAGAGGCCATAGCACCATGTTTCCACCTCAAGCATCCTGAAGGAGACAGGGAGAGAAAGGAGAGAATGTAGAAACACCTGATTAAGGAGAAATACGGAAGTATAAGATATACTGTGTTCTATAGAGCATTTTTGTATATGCTATATAAAATACAATATATTTTATATGGTAAATACAATATTTTAGCTAAGTAGAACAGCTTAATGAATTGTTACTCAATGTTTATTATCATTGCTGATACCACTTATCTTGAGGGCTGCAAATAACAATTATTTACATTGTTGTTGTTGTTTTTTTGATTAATCAATTAATCTTTTAGTCTATGACATGTCAGAAAACATTGTTCGAAAAATGCCCATCACAGTTTCCCAGTGCTCAAGGTGACGTCTTCAAATTTAAATTTAATTTACAATGATAAAAAACATTGAAAAACTAATCAATTATCAAAATTGTTGTTGATACATTTTCTGTCAAACTAAGCTATTGATCAACTAATTATTTCAGCTTTAGTGATGTTCATTGATTTTTTAGTTTTTCTCTTTGCCGACTGGTAATGTTATTTAATCTGAATAACCAGATTTTGGGAGCAGGTCTCTGTCTCAGCATAAGAACATTTTATTTGAAATACAAATTTGCAGATAGGAAATAAGTGAATAAGGGAGTAGCAGAAAAGCAGGAGGCCAGAAAAGAAAAGAGAGAGTGAGCGAAGGGAGAAGGGGAAGAACGATGCAGAAACAACGATGCAGAAACAAAGGGGGAAGGGAAGTTAATCTACGAACTCAGTAGAGGCTAACTGTTCAGCACCTCTGTGAGGATCGGTGCACCGTGTTGTTAACAGAGGTCAACTCAGCATAGAGAGTGGGCTGGCCAATCATCTTACCTCCTGCACTTACTACTCCCCTGTTATCTGGGCCTCTGTCTATCTATCTATCTATCTATCTATCTTGTATTTCTTCCCCTTTATCAGTATCATTCTGTGTCTTCCTCCCTCCCTCATATCACAGCCTCTGTTATTTTAGAGCTGCCCTTCACTTTCAGTGGTGGCAATAAGGATCATGACAGATCATTGAATCCATACATGTATGAATAGGATGATATGACCCAGTCAGATCATATTTGATCTGATTTGACTTATTTACATAACATGACCTGTTAACCTTTACATTTTCTCTCTCTCTCTCTCACTCGTCCTCATTCTTTCTCGCCTCCGTCCTTCCTCCTCCTCCTCCTCCTCCTCCTCCTCCTCCTCTGTCATCCTCTGGAACACATGGTTATCGCCTGCTAGTGGTTGTCATGGTGATCGACCCCGAGGGAGTCATCCCAAAACCAAAAGTTCTGCTTGTCTGAAATAGAACCTCCGCCTCTCTCTCCAGGGGGAAGGGGGTTCATTTGGCACATGGGGAGGCAGAGAGAGAGAGAGAGAGAGAGAGAGAGAGAGAGAGAGAGAGAGAGAGAGAGGTTTCAGTCAAGGAGAGAGAGATGAGGGAGTGAGGACAGGGGAGAGAGAGCGAGAGAGAGAGAGAGAGAGAGAGAATGAGGCAGTGTGCATCCATTCCAACTGGGTCACATCACGGGAGCATTGCGTAAGCGTAAACACTGCTGCCCCTGTGCTATGCCCTTAGCGCACACACACACACACACACACACACACATTGACACACATATATGCACATACACACTGTGTCTTTCCAGAGCTTACTACTGTCTGGGAATCAGCCGTTTTGTATGACAGTCTGTAGTGTTTTTCAGATCCTGAATGGCACCACGTTGTGGTCCATCTCTTTTCTCTTGTGCTCTCTCTTTCTCAGTGGATTTGCAATAAGTACATCGTGACAGTGGAGTGAACCCTCCTCTCTGTTAGCTGCCAGACTGGACAGCAGCATGACGTAGCACTTCTTCCCTGCTGCATAACCAAAACCACACACACACACACACACAGTGTTCTATCAAGAAAACAATGTGTTTCCACATTTGTCATGACCTCTAGTTTTGTAAAACGGGACTGTAAATGTACCAAACCTGCGTCATCCCCCATGATCATCAGCACTTCGCATCACTTGTTCATTCATACAGTGTGAGGCCTTCGGAGGACTTGAGCTGGGGATCAAACTCACATATATGTGGGTTACTCCAACAGGTCATCATTTACACCTTCCACACTGCATTTATCAGACACTGAAGTATCACTGGATTTCCCGGACATTTCCTCTTGTTGGTGGAGCAGCTGCACAGTAGCTGTGCTTCAAGCATGTATGTACAGGAAGGCTTCTAATGTGGCCACATCTTCCCACAGTACACCCTCCCTCTGCATGCTGGGTGTGTTGTTTACAGGCCCTCAGTTTGCTTGCCTGTTCCCAACATGATCTGCTCTACACATGTTTGGATATCTTGACACCTTTGTAAGTAAACACCAATGCAAATGCAGCTCATATTTGCGAGAGTTGTTTGCGCAGTGCGCTGTGTGTGCGTCGGTAGAGGGTGTGATTGTCTATAAAAGGAACAGCCAAAGCCAGTTGTTTAAAATCCTAGTTGGACGGTTTCAAATCCCCCCCTTGCACTGAGAGAGGAGAATAGAGGGAGGGAGTGCGGATGTGTGTGTAGCTATATGTATGTGTGTGTGTGTGTGTGTGTATGTGTGCTTGTGTGTGTGAGTATGTCAGTCTGTCTGCATGTCAGGAGAACCTTTCCAATCAGGGAAGGGATGGGAGAGACAGACAGACAGACTTCAGACAGACAGACTGGGAAAGCAGAGGGAAAGACAGAGTGGAGCACAGAGAGAGAGATAGAGGCCGGGGGGGCTATTCGGGGATGGGCGTGGTTAAGCTGCTGTCACTCACTGGCGGTTGCCATGGCGGGCGGGCGGTCCTGAACAGCGGGACATCCAATGGGAGACGACGCTGCTTGTGTCACCATGGTGACGGGGCTGTGCCCAGGGAGGTTGTGATGGGTTGACAGGTGCGTGACAATCGGAGCTCTCTGCAAGCATGTACGCCAAAGGCAAGAGTAGCAACGTGCCGTCCGACAGCCAAGCCAGAGAAAAGTAAGTTTTATTTATGGGGGAGGAAACCGCGGCTGTGAGGGAAGTTCATGAGCGGCCGGGGGCAGTCACACACGGAGCTGCGGTAGGGGAGGGCACACGGCGCTACACTCAGCGGCATGGGGCTCTCTGCTCAGCGCTCTGCAAGGCTAGGAAAGTTGACTGCTTTATTTATTTGAAGAAAGATAGACATTTTGTCGGCGGGGTCTTACTGTAATTAGACAAAGCAGGTTAGAATTGAACACGCAGTTTCTGCTTCACTGGCTAATTTCAGGTTCCCGGCGTTTGTATTCCGAATCCAGCAACATCCTTCTCCTGTGATGTCTTGGCATTTCTGCGTTTGTTGTCTATTTCATTTCATTCCGAGCTTCCATTTAAACATTCATTTGTAATTTAGCATTGTCTTACGCGTGTCTTACACATGCGTTTCACTGTTCCCACTAAGTAACAATAATGTAGCAGTTTTGTAAACATGCGGAGCGAAACTAGACCTTCACTGTCGTCTGTCGGCAGTGAGTAGCTCCTTGAGTCCAGTCACCGCTACCGTAGATGATATTTGTGACAGTCATCTTGTCTCCACATTTGGCGAGACAGGGACAGCCGATCCGGCTTTTTGTAAAATAGTTTCCCATATGGAAGAGGATGTAGCCTACAGCAATTTCTGTTTGCATATCAGCAAGCAAAGATACGCGGTTTTTAATGGAAATGCTTGTCATGGCTGTGCTGTGGTTGCTGTCCATAGACAGTGTTCGCAGACAGAGAACAGAGTTTGACCCAAGTATGGGACTTATTAGGCTTTTTCCTTATTACACAAGAGCTTTTACATTGTAGAGTAGGTGGACAGGTAAGTGACAGTAAAATATAGTTGTAATAGAGTTATCATATCCACTCAGGTTGTTAGAAATACCTAAACTTTCCATCCATATATGCAATTTGGCACACCATCTGTTTGTGCTACTTTTCAACAGTCCATCTAACTTGCTGTAGTCCTTACACTAAATTCAGATATTCCATAACTAGATGCACAGAAATGCTTTATGGTGAAGCCCCTGTTCTGTTTCAGCATTCAGCCAGGCATGGCTGCGCAGTACTTTTTGGATGCTGAGAGGGTCAGATGGTCAGTGAGTAGGGACCATAGATCAGCACCAACTGGGAAGGAGGAGCATGTATTTATTGATGATGTGCCTTTGACTGTGTACAGACAAAAATATGTACGGTCCGTTTGCCTCTCTGGTTAGGACCTCCACAACTGTTATTCAGAGGGGGAGAGTTATATAGTATGTTATCGTATGACAGAGAGACATTGCATTTAACTTGTATTTTTCAGTTGTTGCCAACTATGAGAGTCCTTAAGGTTGTTTGTCCTGGTAGTATAAAAGACTAGATTAATCGTCTCACCTCTGCTCCCAGCTACTGCTACTTATTTATTGTGTCTTTGGAATCCAGTTCACTCATGTTTGTCCACAGTGTGATTGAGTGCTCAGCTGCATCCCTTGAGCCCCATTCTTTATCCCCAATCGATATGAAAAGGATAGGACTGAGCAGTATGGCTCTGCCTTATTGCATGCACTGACAGAGGCAGAGACGGAAACACATGTAGGCAACATGTGTATGTGATGAGCTTTTCTGTTGGTTAAACTCAGCAAATACGTATTCTGTAGACGTGTTATACAGAAGTCCCCTGACAGTTTGCAGAGCAGCTGGGTCCACCTATGATGAAGAGACTTCAGTTCCCATTTTCAGACGTACTGTGTTAACATGGCCTATAAGTGGATTACCTGCTGTCTTTGAAGGAAAGATCCACCTTTACTTTGTTCACAGATGTGAAACACATGATCTTTCAGAAAGTCCCACACTTTTGGAGCTTCTTGGGATGTTTAACATTCATGGACATGTGACTTTGTGTGATTGAAATATACTTTTGTGTTATTGAGCATGACTTTTAACATTTCAGCCACAAATACAGTATGTTTATTTATTGTACTCATACATGCCATTTCTGTTCTATAGGGGATTTTGTCAAAGATGTTCATACATGATCCCAGAGATGCTACACTGTACTTGTGTGCTGATCTAGATTGATTTCCCTCTGAAATCAAAACAGGCGAGATCTTTCCTGCAGACACTGAACTTCTTACTTTCTGGTTTAATTTAGACTTCCATGTTGTTGCAGATCATTTTGTTATCTGTGTTTACATTTTGAGGCAAGAGTGAAGTTCGATTAACTGGGCGTTAATGCCAAGGCCACGACAAAATAAAGGACTGGGTGACAACACCAGATGAAAACGCAGTGAAAGGCAAAAATCAGGCAAGGCAGAGTTTCATTTGTCTCTTAATAAGCAGCCTTGTTTATCAGTGGTGTGTATCAGAGAAGCAGAGCAGGCCCAGCGCTGCCGAGTCTTCAGTTGTTTCTCATTTCTGCAGCGCAGCAGGGGATCAGAGAGTGGGAGAGACAGAGGGCAACAACAGATTGAGGGAAAGAAGGAGGAGGGGAGAGAGAGCAGGACTGAGGGAATTTGCTGGATCATTAGTTTACAGTGTTGTAGTATTGACCTCAGAATGGACCCCCGCAGACACAGGGCTCTGGCGTCTCGCCCATGTAGATGTAGAGGAGCTCTAAATGCAACTGACCTCTATGCAACTCTGTTCACTGGTGTGTGTGTGTGTGTGTGTGTGTGTGTGATAAGCATCTGATTTGTGTGGTGCGTCCTTGCTACAGATGCATTTTTGGGAATATACTTTTTTTGGCTCACCAGGTTAATATATTGCAGATTTCCAAATGTTTATCCGGTGGTTCTTCAGTTTGCATACTTGGAGATAAAAAGTAATATAGCGTGATAAAAATCTTGCTTCAGGAGAATCACTAAAATGTAGCACTTTTTTAAGAAAGATTCTACATTAAATGCTGTATAAAGGTGCAGATTTACATTATGCAGAATCTGCCTGAGATTACCAAACAAAATAAAGGAAGCTTAATTTTCTCTCTCTTAAGAAATTATATGGACACTTACAGTCTCTGTGTCCACACTCCTTGATTACCACCTATTGTTTTGCATGTCACCTCTTTTTTTTTTAATATGAAAAACGTTTAGACATTTAAGGTATTCAGCACGAGGAATCATTGTAACATAAAGACAGCTAAAGATTCTTTAAACAATGTAATCCATCTGCAAAATTGTTATAAAAACATACTTATGCCAATTCCAAAGAACTATGCCTGAAGTGAACATTGTCCTTAAGTCATTATAGTTCAGCCCATGTACCTGACATCTCTCCAGACTGTTTATCCTTTGCTGCATAAGTATATAGTAAGAAAACCCTGACTGCACAAGAAATTAGACACACATTTCATGAAGTACACTGAAGATGGGGCTAAAGCTGTTATCACTTATTCATTTCCTTTAGTTAATCTGTCCCCTTCACAAAGGAGGATATGCAGATAAACAGGGGCAGATGAGTAAGAAAAGGATGTTTTAAATGATCAGTGTACCCAAATCATAAAAATACATAAATAAACAAAAACATTTTGTCTCACTTACCACTAATGGTATCACGTCATGCAAATAGTTCAGGTTGGATGTGCCACAGATATCTGCCTCTGAAAATAGTTCAGCAGGGCACCAGTTCAATAAAGGTGAATGACATTTTGTTTGTGTTGTTCAAAGCTCTAAAAAATGACATTTGAAAAGCTCAACAGAAACATGTCTGTGCAGAAACAATGTCCCTGACCTTTTGATTAGGACCTTTTCGTCACTAGAAAGTAGTTCCAGTCACAAATCTGTTGGCAGCAAAGTCTATGGATTATTCTGAGTAACAGGGACATCTGCAAATACAACCCAAACTATCTGCAAACAATATGTATTTTATGATTTGTTTGAAGTGATCCTTTTCAACAGATTTGTGAATTGCACAAAACTGGCTTCAACTCAAAATCAGGAAGATGTCCTTAATATTTCATAATATATAGCATCATACTCCACATCTGTGTGTGTGTGTGTGTGTGTGTGTGTGTGTGTGTGTGTTGGGGTGAAAGGGAATAGGCAGCGGTCTTGACACCTATGTGCCTATAGTGAACACACTCTCTCAGGGTCTCAGACAGCATCTCTCTCTCTCTCTCTCTCTCTCTCTCTCTCTCTGTACCTGTTTTTACGGTCTGCACTTGATTTTGATTCGGAGTGACAGTACACGACCACTCGCTGTGTACTGCAGTTGTTCAACGAGTGTAGGTTTCAGTCACTGGCAGTTAGAGGACACATTCCACATAGTTCTGGGATTGTGGTCCTGGGTGAGTTGCATTGCAGCACATAGTACACATTCCTTTTTGTTTCCTTTTCTGTATGTGTAATGAATCATGGAACAAACACTGATTAAAACACACACACATGCTTGCAAGTCTTTTCGCTTCTCTCCGTGTCCTCTTGGTCTCATAGACATACAGCACTTTTCTGGTTTTGTAGACTCTTCTTTTTTACTTATCAGATTAATAAACACAAGTTGTAAACTCATAGTAATAAATATATATAATATACCATTGTTGTTCAGTCTGTAGTTCAGCTGCCAACCATAAATCTGATGCAGACTTCAGCATTTCTGGAGCTGTAAGGATCACGATTTTGCACACACACACACACACACACACACACACACACACACACACACACACACACACACACACACACACACACACACAGCTACTTCTGAACCAAGACACCTCAGAATCCTGCCAGGAGGCTGCCAATGCAGCATTGCAGACTGAGGCAAAGCAGTGCATGCTGGGAGTGTTTATCCGACAGAAGCAATACAGGCTGCCACTCTGGCTCTGACAGTGAGTCGCATTACAGGAGAACTACAATAAAAATAGAGCAGTATCACACACACACACACACATACTGTATGCTCACAATGCCTTGCATTGACTGTGCAGGGAGTCTGATTTTGTCTGCGCCAGCTGCCACCTGATGAATGTAATTGATGAGTTTTTAGTTTGTTTACTATATCTCAGTGTCCTTGAGAAATGACAGAGGCGCACTCATTGGAGGATTTGTTAGAGCATGAAAAGAATATAGCCCAAGGATAAACACATGTTGCTGGTCAATTTGGCAGGTAAAGTCAGAGGCTGTGTATGGAAAATGAGCAACAACAAAAAAAAAAAACGAAAAACAAGGGCTGAATGAAAGAAAGATCAAAAGGGAAAGAGAGAGTTTTTGTGTCCAGGTCAGACAAGGTCAAGTGATATCCTGCAGGACCTCATGGTCTAATGCTCAATAATGGCTGTGTGTCGGAACCCTGAACTCTGCACCCATCTCACTCTCTCTGTGGATCACTTACACTGGTAAGTGGCCACACCTGGTTCTGTTGGCTTAAGTCCAGTGATGGAATAAAAAGCCCCAGTGAGAAACCCCTCACCCCGTACATAAGAACCACATGGTGGTCCAGGTTTAGCTAAACTGTGCTCCTCCCTGTTTAAGTCAACAGAGAATAATATAAAAGTGTGTGATGATGTGTGTGTATGTGTATCTGCTTTTTGCTGCTTTGGGTCAATAGAGAGCATAGTGTGTAAGGCTGTAAGCCCATCTGAGCTGTCTGCTCATAGCACTTTGTCCATATGTTTCATCCCTCAAAATCAACCTCCCTCTGTCTGTCACACTGCATGTGTGAATGTGAACTACAACATCCAGTGATCATTACACAGCTAATAGGCTCGCCATCTCTCATGGGATGCTTGTGAACAACTGCGAGAACACAGAGAACTGTCACCACTCTCTATTGTTGTCTTTCTCCAACACTGTCGGTCAGAGAAAGATATCGACTTAAAACTGCTGCCGATGTATTAAATCCTCACATCGTTTTAGATTAGCATCAATCTGGGATTACAAGAAAACCGGAGAAGAAATGGAGCTCTGATATGTTTTTTTTCTTCTGGGTATACAGAGCTGTCTTCACACAAAAGTGATGATGACAGTTTGACAAGGCCCTGATAGAAAACACTTTTTAACCTGCTCAACACATAGAGGCTGTTAAAAGTCCTCTTTTATCTGCTGGCATCCCTCCTAGTCTCTCTCTTATCCCAGCTGCCAGAGATGTAACTTGCCACAGAACTGCTATCAAAGCAGCGGCCTCTTATTGAGCTGTGTAAGGTGGGGGGAGACAGCCTCTGATCGACGCAGGCAGATCTGTGCCTTCTACAGAGAGGACCCTGTAGAAGGCACCCTCACAAGACGCCTTGGGGTCCTTGGGATGGACCGACGTGACAAAAGGCCTCCGTCGGAATCAGATAGCATGTGGCAAAGAAGGAGAAGAGAGGAGAGAGGGCACAGCATCCTGAAAGTCTTTTATCACTCCCCTCAAAAGATGGATGGTACGGATGAGTGAGTTTATCACCCGGTGCTGGTCCCTTAGGACCCCATGGGTGTCCCTGAATGCTTCTGTTTTAATTAGAAACACACCATCACATCATATCTTTCCTTTGCCTCCTCTCCTCTCCTCTCCTCTCCTCTTCAAGGAACCCGCTCCTCCTCTCTGCAATAGTTACAGTGTATCAGGTGTATCTTTGTGATTGAGATACTGACATTTGGGGTCATAGGCTTTGTTGACCATAACTGGGAACTGCAATCCATGCTGTCAGGCTTTGCTCATGTTGTTAGTGGTAGCACTTGTGGTTTTGTCAGGAAGTTTTGTGTTGCCCCTAGTGACACCAAATATGCACAGCTTTGCTCCAAACCACAGCACGGTAGCGACGCTCCCTCAAAGCGCTTCCTGTAACCTGAGAGTTCCAGCCAAAAGTAAGTACTCTCTATAGGCTCAGTTGCGAAAAGCCCAGTGCCTGCTTACTGCTTTTATTTTTTACAATCCATCATTTTTGTTTATCAGAAACATCAATTATTTTAGCCTCCTCATGTATTTACTTTGCCAGTCTGTACCAGTAATGTACATGAGCAGTCATCTTCCCCCCATTTTTATCAACATACTGTAAGTCAGCTATGTCACACTCACTTTTACTGTATGACATCTGCTCTTGTGCTCACCAGTGTGGATTAACTTGCATTTCTATTTTAAGTGCCATAGTGTAAGTGCGGATGCTGCTGTGCCTCCCCTGCCTGCCGAGTATAGTGGAGGTTGGTTGGAGGCCTCTCTGCTGATATTCTTCCATCATTGATATGCAAGCTGCATCGCACAGGCGCTAGCGCAAGGTTAAGCATGCGTGACGGCCAGGCTTAGGAACTGCTTCAGACACTCTCTCTCTCTCTCTCCGTCTCTCTCTCTCCTGCACACACACAAATACACAATTCTCTTACTGTGCCTTCTGTCTGCATAGTCCTCAGTTCTTCTGTGCCTTAGCCTCAATTGTCCCTTGTCTGTTTTGTGAAGTTAAGCCATAGAGTTCTTCACTTTAATTCTCCATAAATGTACTGTCCTTACATGACCACATACTGTCCACTGATCCCTATAAAGTCCTCCATGACATTTTCTCCCCTCTGAATGCAAGGCAGTATATCCTCTCGCTTAGGATTTAAATCTCTGACATTGAGTTCTTGCGTTTTTAAGGTGCACTAAATGCCATTTCTCAACCATAGAGAAGCGGGAAGGATAAATGGGTGACATAAGGTGCAGAGCAGGGCAACAGTAAGGACTGTTCGTCAGGATAGCTCCAGTGTTGGAAGTTGACTAACTGGGAATAAATACACTAGTGCACTAGTACATGTTTTTGGTCTTTTCTAAGTGTGTTTTTTCTTCTGATATCAAAAATCTTGTTGAAGCAAGATGTATTTCTCTGAATGGTAGTCATTTCTGTATACTTCCTCTAGAGCCTCTGTGCAGGCCTTAATAGCCTCACATTCTTTCCTAAATTGCTCTAGATTGCCTTCATCTCTATCAGTTTTTTTATCTCATCTCGAAGCTTTGTTGTTCAAAAGAATAGAGGCCTATTAGATCCCATAAAAAGGAATTCTAATCCTATAAGATTAGAGCAGTGCCGTCCTCCCATTCGTCTCCTTCTCCCTCTGGTTTTGTTGGAGTTGCTGCTGATTGTGGAATGTTGCATTGTGTGAGCTGAACAATGACAGTGTGTCGCTGGACAGTCTGCCGAGCAGCTGGGAGAGGAGAGTGACATTCCAGGTCTTGCATACTACTGTACGACAGGGAGGCGTCGGCCAGGCTCAGTTAGAGGATGGCTGACAACACCTCAGCCCCACTGTGTGTGTGTGTGTGTGTGTGTGTGTGTGTAGAAGAGAATGTAAGTGAGAGTAAAAGAAAGTGTGTAAGAGATAAAACAAAAAAAAAACAATGTGCACAGCAACATGATTGTGTGTGAAATAGTTATATAGCACCATTGACCGTTCGCTATTCCCCTCCCCCAAACAGCAGTCGTCCAATAAAATAACAGTCTGATATATTTTTCCTTATCATACTTAAAATACTATGACTGACTATGTACTGCACCATGACTACACTGCAATACAAGAACAACGCTGTCCCTTTATTTCCGTGTTTTATGGATCATCAACCATCATCAATCTGCCAGAGACAGTTGTTGCTTTAACAGCTATAGGCTAAATGAGAAGTCTGTTTCTGTCTGAAATCAAAGACCAACTGTTTCAACAATTAATAAGAGATTCCAGTGGTAAATGTGCTACTGTTATTATTGTAAACTCTATGTACGCTGCTAGAATGAACTCTATGTACTCTATGTACGCTGCTGTTGCTACGCCTGTAAGGCTAAATGTGGACCGGGCTTAGCGAACAGTCAATTGTGTGTGCTTATGTTTTTTATAGAGCTCATACACTCAGTCGCCAGGTCATTAGGTACACCTAGCTAAAACTAATGTAGTATACCACAGCCCTGCAATATATCCTTCATTAAGTTTACAGTGTTAAGTTTACTTTTTGTTGTTTCAGTGTCGATTCAACTTCATTTTTTAGGTCTGTTCTACAATTTTTTTTATCTCTGTATGAAATGATCTGTCAATTAATCAATTAGTCGACAATTAATCACCAGTTATTTTTATAATCAGCTAATTGGTTAAGGTATTAATCTTTAAACTTTTGCTGGTTCAAGCCTCTCAAATGTGAAGGTTTGCTTCCTTTCTCTGTGTCATAGCAAATTGAATATCTTTGGGCTTCGGACAAAAACAAGCAATCACTGTGGGCTCTTTGTTGTTGTGAGGGGTATTCTTCAGTATTTTCTGACATTTAAAATACAAAGCAAATAGTTATTTAGTTGCAGCCCTAGTTCTGTTGTATTGTTTTGTATTATGCTCATGAGGGTTTCTAATATTTAGTCTATTTTGTTGTCCTCTAACATGTTTTGGCCATTTTGTATACAGAGCTGGGGCCTTTTTGTTGCATGTAGAACTGCTCAGTGTGGCCCCTACACTCACAATCCATTAAACTCCCCTCTTCCTGTGAAACTCTGAAAATAGACTTTAAAAGAATACAGTGATTAACCTCGTATGATCACTAAGTGTTGTCATCAAACTCTAAGTTCTCTCTGTAAACAGCAGTTTAATATTCTGGGCTTTATGGCTGTGTTGCATTCAAGATTTACTGTAATAGCTTGTAGAGAAAGTTGAACAAGGAAAACACTCCTAAAAATCATTGGTGTTCTTTCAGCTGTGAAATTAAACAAACTCCCCACGAGAGGTGACTCAATCTAAACAAATCAAAGCCAATGAAATGGAACTCAAATTAAGAAAGTGATGGATTTACCTCCCCTTTTATTTGATTTACCCACTTTACATGTTCTGCAAACAAATTTTTTCACTTGTATAAAAATCTTACAGGCCAGAACCTATGTGTAAACGACAGATTTTTATATAAAGGACACAACTGGATTTTTGCTAAATTAGTCTATTGGTAAACAGTAAACTACCCATCATGCTCTCTCACCATCTCTCTCTGTTTCTCCCTTTCTCTGATAAGCTGGCATTTCCTGTTATCTCAGCCCTAGGCATTGTTGTCTGCTCTGTGAGACAGTAGAGTCTCTGCACTGCTGACAGAACAAGAACTGTTTCACTTTGTCTGATTGTGCCTGTATCAGGCTTCCTTTTTGTTGTATTGTCTTTTCAAGTCTTAATTGCAGCTGCACAAATTTGCTGTTTTCGAAATGCAAGTGGGGGAGTGTATCCTGCCAGAGCTGCCACCAGTCAGTCTCTGTAGTCTGGTACACACCACCCACTGAACTCACAGCCTGTATTTTCACTCATACACAAACACAAAGCAAAATGATGGATTTATCAATATTCTTATGGTCTTAAGGTGCGCACTCTAGTTTTCTTTGTCTACAGCCATTCCAGTGACAAGAAGCAGGAGCATAAGCGAAAAACAGAAAAAAAAAGTACGCTTGTTTTAATTGATCTTGTCAACTAAAGCTGTGAATCTGAGAATATCTTTTAAGTTTTGGAGTGTTGGTCGGACAAAGCAACCATGATATGATGACAATATCTTAGGCTTTAAGAAATTGTGACGGGCATTTTTTACTATTTTCTCACATTTTATGAACCAGAAAATAATAGGCAGATTAATCAGTGATGAAAATAATTGTTAGTTGCAGCCCTAAAATAGCAGATTAGTAACTACATGTAGTGAAGTCATACCAATACCTGCTTATAAATCTCACTTTTTTTTCTAATACTGATTTCGGGACATAAACTTAGAGCCCCAATCCGATACAAAGGGACGTTTTTGTAGAAGTGATCAATATATATATATATCACTTTTTTATTGTAAGTGGAGACATTCATACACTCTATATGCAGAATGTTCACAGGCTTAGTCATGTGACACTGAACTTCTCTGCTCATTTTACATTTATCTGGATTATAGCATCGGCTCAGTAAATTATTTATTTAAACTGCCTCCACAAAGACATTTCAACAGTTTATCTGAATTAGAGAATATGGTTTACACATTATTTATCTTGTATTTAGAGTTTGCTTTCTGTTCTTTCTGTTAGACTTTGTGTTCTGCCTATCTTCTATTTTTCATGCCCAATATATTTGAGGATAACCAGGTCTGGGTGTAGTCTTTTGGACAGTCTGTGCTGTCCTTAGAGCACAGGGTGGAGGTTTACAACTGCAGTTGGACTTGTGGTCAGAGTATCTTGATAATTGGCTGTTATCAGTCTCTGTCCTGTTCCCCATGTAGCTTGGGTTACTACACGAGCTCACATTATTCTTCTCTCTCACAAAGGATCAAAAAAGCATATTCAGAATGGTCACCGTTTATTGCAACATTGTAGTCCTCCTCAACCAAATATGTTAATATGATATTATAATTATTAAACAATTTATAGCTCAAACATTAAAATCTTCGTTGTTTTAATATTTGTCTTTCAAGTGGCTGTTTTACAGCATTTATTTTCACATTGCATTGGACTGTCCTAAGGGTGGGGAGGGGGAGGAGAGGATTCTGAGATCTCTAGTTAATGAAAGGTAAACACAAGGTCTACACTGAGGTGAGCCAAAGAACGAAGGAGTCTTCCTCTCCGTCAGGATATGAGCAGCATTCTTGTGACTTATACTACGCATGACATTTCACCTTTCTACTGGCAAAGTCCTCTCTTTGCAGGAGGAACATTTCCCTGAAAGCTATTTGACCGTTTACAACCACATGTATGGTGTTGCGTCTTTATTATGTGAACTATGAAAAACATTTCCGCTTAATGTATTTATCAGCTGATTGCAGGACATACAGTATAATGCTACATGTCAACGTCATTATCCCTCGAGGGCAGTTATGTGACAGCATTTATCAGCCACCTGCGTAATGTCATAGAGACTTTATTTGTGTGGCTGGTCAACCTCTCACACAGTTCTGAAGTCAGCCAGCTCCGTTCAGCCGGACCGTTCCTAGCCAGCGCAGGCTACACTGATTTTGCCAAGCCGGTGTTGGAGCATTCAGGCCTGTCACTCAGCCAAAGCCCCACTAAGGGCTTACTATGTGTTGTGGAAGTGAGAGGGATAAAGGCTACGACAAACATTTGCACAGCAAAGCAGCGTGTGGGACCATCTCAGTGGAGACAAAACAGGGAACATGAGCAGATAAAGCACAGTTTATTTGAGTATGAGTGTCTCTCCTCAGGCTGTTTCCATGTGGGATTATGACACGTGTTTTGTTAATCTTCAAAGCGGGAGTGAACTTTTCACTGCTCCTCCCAGCTCTCAACTATGCACCGAACCTGTAGCTAAAGTCTACGCAGAGACCAGTCAGCGTCAGAGAGAATACACTTCATATGAATATCTCAATACAAGTGCTACCTTTAGCAGGAGCCATTAGAGAGACCCTAGGGGATGCCGTGGAAGGGTAATGGAGAATATAGATTTGACTTGTGACCATCAGCAAAAATACCAATTAGAAATGCATCAGCGAGCAGCCAGCGATAGAGCCACAGCACACTGCCAGTTGGGATTAATTGAAGGCATGTATTTGACTGAGATGTAGCCAGAAGTTGAAGCAGTCTAATGGAAGTCTTTGTACAGTCTTGTCAAACTTAAATAAAAAATCATCTCAATGTTGATGGTTGTTTTCTTCCACAGGATGAATTAAACTTTATCTACATGCAGGTTTTGATGTTATTTGATGCACTCGCAGTAGTTGCATTATGCTATAATCACACTTTGTTGGGTTAATATCAACACAAAACTCTCAAAGGCATAGCGACCAGCTAGTTTTTGTCTTTATGAATTTAACGGGGAGAAGTTGTCTCATTCACAGACTCCAATTCAGCCTCCTGTCCTCACAGTGTTTGCATGTCGGGTTCAGTTCCACTTGTGTAAATCTAGTGTTAAAGGGATGCGTCAGCCTAATACCAGCTCAATTTCTGTCAGAGATCCTCCCTGATAAAGGTGTGTGACAGCAGCAGGCATGTTCTTAATATTGTCCTTTTCAGTTTTGCTCACAGGCTGCAGCATCACTCCTATTCTGCTCCGTCCTGACCTCCCCTCGCTGCGATTCCCAGCGCCTTTCATTAATCATTTACTCTCTCCCTCCTCTCTGTCTCTCTTTCTCTTTCTGCCTCTTCTTCCCTCTCCTTGCTCTTTCTCTTCCTCTCTACCCTCTAGTCCTCTTGTTGCTGCTAATCTTTATCTCTTTACCTTTCTCTCCATCGCTACATCTTTATCTCTCTGTTGACTGGTAAATTACTTATCTTTGTCCTTCCCTCGATACTATCAGTGTGGATCGTTGCCTTTGCATTCCATAATCTTCCTCTTTTCTAGCCTTTTTTCTCTCCCTTTTTCAAACTATGTGTGTGTGTGAGTTTCACTGTATGTGTCCTCATTTGTGTGTGTATTGTGTGCTTCCAGACGAGTTGAAATCCCTACTGTAGCTCAAACAAAGCATCTACTGTATGCGCTTTCAAACAATTAATCCACTCGCACCTAGCTGTCCAACTCCCCTGCACAGATTCATTAAAACTATACTTTTGCCTAATGAAAATGCATCAGGGATTAGTCCTCTGGAACCTGATTTTCCACATAAAGTGATTTGACCATGATCCTGTCGCTGTACCTTTCCCAGACAAGGTGCGTGCATTAATAGCTCAGTTTTGAAGATGCTCTTCACTGTATAAAGGCTCCATAATCCCCATCGTTGTTTGGGCTGTTGTTTTGTTTCTTCTCTCTGTTGTTTTCCTGAAGCCCTGCATATAAGATGAATTATTCAGCATTGTAATGGGTCTATATTTGTCGTTGTTTATCTTGCCTCAGTGCCCCCGCCACCCTCATCGCTGCCCTACCACCATCTCTCTCCCAGCTTTCACTCGTCTGACTGTCTGTCTGCAAAGCATAGCCTGCTCTACCCGCAGAGGATGCTCCACTTTAATGAATGAAGTGAAGTCATTTAGCAAGGCTCTTAATGGCACGTAAAGCCCCGCTGCTAGGCTTGATTAATCAGGGAAAGTGTTTGGCTGTCACATACAGGGCTGTCCTCAGCAGGGGCAGCAGCTTGATCGCTGTGCTCTCTTTTATGGTGCGGGTCCCTCTCTGTTCTCGCCAGAGTTGTCTGCAGCCCGAGCTGCCAACGCTCTCCTCATCCACAGGTGGCGTCTGTTTGATGGTGGGCTTTTGGAGGCTTGATTGCGGAGGGAGAGCCCGCTTGGCTTCGCTGTAGACTGGGCGTGATGGTGATGATAATGTTGATGATCCTACGTCTGAGTCAATGACAGGTGTCTGTGATTTGTGTTGCTCTTGTGGCCTGCAGTGTGATGTCATGAGAGGACTGTGCCGTCAGTGGGCAAGGACACAAACAAAAAGGAGTAACCACTGTAAACAACAGGTCTTTACCACTGCCTCATGCAAGAGAGCCAGTCTCGTCATATGATTACTATAAAGGGGGTGGACAAAATAACAGAAACACCATACAGTTAATTAGCCCATCAGTGTAAATGCATATATGTTAAAGCTGAAAGCAATAGAGCTAGACCAATAAATCAACCAGGTTGATATTAGCTTATTACAGATATATAGGTATCGGTGTAAGTGTCTGCCGATAAGTAACAAGAAAATGTACAAGATGTCAAACTAGGTTTGAGGAAATTTAGAAACAGTGTTTTCACACTGTAAAATGTCCAGTTTAGTATGTTTCTACAAAAACAAATCTAGGGGTATGAAGATTGTTTGTTTACTACTGTAATGTTAAAAAATTTCTATCGGCCATATATCGTTATCTGATATAGTCCCTAATATAGATATCAGTTTCGGCCTCAAAAATCCAGTATTGGTTGGGCTGTAGAAGCATCGGGCTTTTTAATAACTACATTTAAAGCCTTTTAAACTGACTTGTTTTACTGATGACTGACCTCTAATAAAGGTCTTGCATGTTGCTAAGGAGTATTATGACTCAGTTTTGTAGTGGGTAGCTGCCTCTGTACCTGCAGTTACTGCCCTTGCTGCATGGATTGCATCAGTTATACTGATAATAGAAAACATCTCAAAAATCACGACAACATATGCCCAACAAACTGCATTAGCAAAGAGGCGCAAGTAGATCCTCACCAACACTGAATGAAAGACACATGATGGGATATTTGATTAACAACAAACACAAAATACAAAATACAAAATGATGCTGTAAGTAAACTTTATGAGCTTTACCAAACTGGAGTTTACTGCAGGTCTAATTTATTGTGAGGTGTTACTAATATTTCATCCATGGGAAATGTAAAGGAGTCACTTTATTTCTCCTTATTGCTTTATTATTCTGTAAGTGTTCCATTCGAGCAAAGTGCTTCAAAGACACTATAGCTCTCAGTAGATTCTTCACAGTGTCCCTTTTACTAACATTATTCTTTTCTTTGAACTCACACAGCAGAGATTTAAGGCAGCAATTTAGTCTTTTATAGTAGGTAAGCATATCCAGGAGATAATTACAGTATTTCAACTTCCTGACTGCGACTTAGTTCAATCTAGGATTACTTCTCCATTGTTATTACCTCTCACACAGAACCCATTGAAATTCATTTAGAAAAATACAATGAAATTCAGTGCATTCTCCGAGGCATATGCTTATGTCTCTTTCATTCTGTCCTTTCTGTATGTTATGTTTTCAGCACAGCGTGTAGTCATTTGCTTTTTCTCTGAATGGTAGGAATCAGGTCTAGTTTAGCCTGGCTGTTTTCGTTGTGGGGTTTTGTGTTAATTTGCAGAAGGAGGTCACAGCAGGGTGCTTGGCTAACTGAGACAACGCTCCGTGAGAATCCTCAACATTAGAATATGGAAGTTTACAGATCTCACGAGTATTCATCTTGGGGCTCATCCGCTCACACCCATCACCTCCATCCTCCCCATCTGCCTTTTTTTTTCTATCTCTCTAATCCCCCTTCTTCACTCTCTTCTCTTCACCAGAACCTTTCATCACTCTCTGCTACGCTGCTGTCACCCCATCACTCTCTTTCTCTCATTTTCTCTCTCTTTCTGTAATTTTCCTCCTTGGTGGAATTGGAGTGGGGGGTATGTTTCAATAGCTGTTTGTTCTTATTTCTCCTTCGTTCATTTGTCTATCCAGTTATCCAGAAATCACTTGGCAAATTTTACCAAAATAGGAGACTAAAATCTTACGCTATTGTTTAATATAGGAAATCACTTCATTATCAATAACATTTAACAATATTCCCATCCCTAGTGCCAATGCCAGTTCACCAGGGTAACATAGTCACCCACATTCAACCAAAGGTTGTGAAGCCAGGTCTGGTGACACGTTGTGCCATTCACATTGACTGCCCATGTCAGCGTAACACATGTCACTGACAGGTGTAAAATGAAGGCCTAAAAGGGGCACTATGTGACTGTCATTTGTTTAGAAAGCAATATTGCTCCAGTTTTAAAACTTGGAGGAATGGCCTTGCTGATGTGTTGTGAAATTTACAGATGTTGTCATCCTTCAGACAGCACTGGTCTGATTTTAATTTTAGATGAGACGATGTATTTTTACCATGTGCAGCTTTAACAGGAAAATATGTGCAGCTACAAAAGTGTGCATCACTGATGGGGATGCCATGTTTACAGGCAAGAATTTATTTAGGATTTTATTACTTCTCTTTTCAAATACTTTTTATTTATTTAACATTTAATTAGATTTTCCTGGTCAAATATGTGTTATTAGTAAGTGTCAGCATAGTAGCAAGTCTTGTAAATATGTCAATTAACATGCCGATTCAGATCAGAAGTATAATCACTTTTCCATTTCATCTTTAACAAGGGTGAAATAATCTGGAGCTAATCTATAACAGGCAAATCCAATCACTGAAGCCATTGTCTGTTGTGATTTGAAGCTCTGCCAGAGTGCCATGGCAGTAAATTGATTAGCAGTGATCTACTGGTCTCTCCTAAATGCTGATCTTGGAAAATCGGTTCATGTCTTTGCCTTAAGATGAAGATGAGGTTGTGGTTGAGCTCCAAGCTACTCCCATCATCCTGCTCTCCCCTCTGTACGGCTCAGTAACAAAGCAACATAGAAGCTGGTCACTGTTTCTGCCTGCTGCCTTCATTAAGCTAAGCTCTATCTCTGACCGTTCAAGCTCGCCGGTTCTCTGGTCTTGTGCAGATTTACAGGAGCCGCCAGGATGTGGGTCACTTGCAAATATGAATTTAATTTAATGTGACTCACAGAGACACAGAAGACAAAACCACTTGAATTTGAAGGAGAAAAGGGTCAGGTGTGGATCTTTAAGTCCCCCCCCTCTACCCACTCACCACCACTACCTCACACGACACACACACACATACACACACAGTTTAGTGCATAGGAAGAGGAAGCAAAGTGGGAGGCACCTGATCTCTTCAATCATCCAGGTTGCAGTTGTGATTAATGTAAAGTGGTTCTTATTTACAACACAAATTGCCAGCGTAGACAGGTAGGATATAAAAAATGTCTTAAATTTTCTGGTGTATGTCCGACAGCAAGGGCGAACACCAAAAGAGCTTTAATGTCAAGGGAGTCAAAAACCATTATAAATGCATTGGCTGCCTCAATTTGAGCCCTTTTACCTCAAATCCAAATGCTAAGATTATTTAAAGTGACAGTTTATTTAATGACAAGAGAGTCTTTGTAATGCTTTCACTTTATTGTGTGAAATTTAGAGGATTCTTAACCTTGAACAGTCCCCCGTCCTCTAATCCTCAAACCTTATCTCCGCTCAGTATTTGACTGTCAGTCAGTCGAGTTCCACTGAGTTGGGTACTTTTTTTTTTTAATCAGCAGGAGGCTCGGCTGAACAAGTGGTAACTGAACAATGAGGGAGCGGCATGAGGGGGTTTTGTGTTTTCAAAGCCTATCACTCCTCTTTGAGGAAATTAGTAGATTTGAGTTAAAGTTCAATAGATACTGAATGTTAATAAAGTGCCGCCTTCTGCTGCTTTGCTGTCTGCTTATCAGTCCTGTTTCAACTCTGCCTTCTGTTGGTGTGTGTTGAATAAATAAGAGATAGGGGGGACAGAGAGAGGAGTGGTTTAAGTCTGATTTATGTGTGTATTTTTGCAAGCGTCAGTGCATTTAAACTGTTATTAGGACCTCCTTTGTTTTTCCTTTCCTTCCATATTTACTCAAAAACTTTAGCATGCTTTGCTCTGATATCCTCTAATGTTTCTCTTTCTTTCATTAATTCACCTTTCTGCCCGCTGCTGCCCTCATCCTTCCACCTTTCCTGTGTTTCCTCACTTTCTTTGACCCTTTCTCTATATCAGGGCCAAAGGTCACATCTTACAGCTCCTGTGAAATCAATCACAGGTCAAACCTTTCAGTCTGACTCACAGGCAGCTACTGAGTGAGGCTGTGTTTTTGTCTGGTAATAGATAGCTGACTGGATACAGGCCAATGCATGCTGAGGACAAGCTTTCATTTCTTAATTCACACAATGCATTCATTCATGCAGTCTCTCAGGCTTGTCATCATCGCTGTGAATGTATTCATTGCAGATACATGAGATCTTTCAGGATTAATAAATAGTTCTATACTGATGCTGCTGTAGTTGATGTTAGGGTTCACAGGGGAGAGTGACAGATTTAGACAGGTTGACAGGAAAACGATGCAGAACAGAGCAACTGAACAAGTTTGTTCTTAGAAATGTTCAGAGTTGTACAGTGCTTTGAAAAAAATGGGCGCATCTTTTATTCATGTTCAGTTGTCGAGGTGTCAAGAGTTTTGTCAAGCCTCTCACTATTCCGTTAACCTTGTCCCTGTGAAACGTTCTGTCTCTATCTCTTTGGTTAAACATTACTGCCAGGCCACGGGGGTAATGGAGAGAGGGAGGGAAGGATAGAGAGGAAGAGGTTCTGCTGCTGCTTCCTTTCATCCTTTCATCATTAAACAAACATGGCCTCTTACCAAAAAGAGCGCAAGAAGAAAGCAGCGCCATCAAGAGCGAAAAGGCACAGAGAGAGGAGGAGGAGAAAGAGGGGAGACTGAGGATGAAAGTGATGAAGAAGAGAGATGGAAATGGAGGGTGGGGGGAGAGACAGAGTACCTGTGTGCAGAGCAGAAAGGTGTGCAGTCCATCATCTTCAGACAGGCAGACAGGGCTGTCTGGGGAGTTTATTTTTACCTCAATATAAGAGGAGTCTGGATCGGCTGCAGCAGGCTGGTAGCACCTTCCAGTGGGGGTTCTGGGACAGCTGCTGTCCCGGTGTGACCATCTTTCACACCCAACAATACACAATCATACACATGAACACTCAAACATACACAGACGCACCAAGCTCCAGGTTAAAGCTTGTGCTGTGTCATGCTTCAGCTTTAGTTTTCTGTGTCTACTGTATATTACATCTATATGTATAGTTAAAACGATCTATCAATTAATCAATTTGTGGATTAACAGAAAATAAATCAACTAATCATGTATGCATGTAATCATGCATGTGAGTCAAGCATAAATGCCAATCATGCATCAATGACAGCTTCTCAAATATGGTAAACTTTGCATCTTTGGTTCTTGGGACTGGTAAACTAGCAGCATCACTATGTCACCACTATGTTTGTTTTCTGACATTATTTAGACAATAATGAATTGAGTAATTGAGAAAATAATTGGCAGATTAATCAGTAATGAAAATAATCCTAAATGGAAGCCGTACAGGGCAAAATTTTTCTATCTTCTAATATGGCTAAATACATTATACAGTACATCTCGGGAATAAACACTTCAAATAATTTGTTTGTTGTGCACCTTGCGAATCACACCAATCAGCCCCTAACCTGGTTGATATTGATTGTAGGGGAAATGTGAGGATCAAGCACAAATGTACCTGCTCATTGCCCCCTTTGTTAAATTCATGACAAACTAATTTAATCTAATCTAATTATTCATGTACAGTAACTATGTGTTGTTACACCAGACTCCTGTCAAAATCTACAGGGTGCCGTTAGGAGTCAGTGTGATCTACTATTGATCTCCTGTGGATCAATGTTTATCTTGTATTTATAGATCATCACACCCCTCTTCTCTAAGTTGCTCTTAGTACCAGCACAGACACACTAGTAGGAGAATTGATTAACAAATCAAGTCTGTAATTAATTCTTACTGTGATCAAAGCTATGGTAGGAAGTCTGTGGAGAGCCCGAGGCAAACAGGTGGGTTTTAGATTTAGTATGACGTTGGGTGAATTTCAAATGTCTTAAAAGGTTGCCCTGCCTGTTTGGCATTCGGCAGATGATTAGTGCGCCTAAGCTGATGTGTGTCGTTCTGTTTCTCATGAGATTTGTAACGGACTGTGACGCTCTCACGCATCCCTGCACATTGCATCTTGGAGCTGCTTGGTATTTCGTATCCATGCGTAGGCTCCATCTTTATTTTTAGGTAATCCTGGGAGAAACTCCCTCTTATATGGATTCATCTTAAATATGGGGTAGGAAGTATAATTGTCTTAGGTCCCACAGCAGTTGTTTTCTGGCTTGGTTGGACACAGATGGTAGGAAACATTTACGAGAAAGTTGAGGAATTTCAGATGCTTAATTTTTGCTCTAATTTTTGTTTGTAAAACCAAGACTGTTTACATTTTCCTCACTCATAACTGTCTCTCTCTTACTGTACATTTCTGCCTCCACTCTCTATAGTGTCCCATTTTCCCATATATTTTAGCCTGTTTTTTACTCATGTAACATCTATTGTTGACTGTTTGGATCTTGATGAACAAACTGACCCATTTCCTCCCACTGTGTTCTTTATTTTTATGTGCAGGTTAGCTCTGTATGTGTATGAGTACCTGCTGCATGTAGGAGCACAGAAGTCGGCACAGACCTTTCTGTCAGAGGTAAGTCACAAAGATGCTGTATGTGTTTGTGTACTTTTATGTGTCCACTCTGAAGGGTGGACCCTCACACAATGTGTTCAGTAAGTGTAGCAGCTAATTGAATTAGCCGGGCCTTACAGTGCTGAGCCAAGAGGTCGGTAGCAGCAGACGGGCTTTTTAACATTAGCGATACATTTGGTGGGACTGGAGCCAGAGCACAGGGCGAGTTACGACACTCAGCCTGGAGCTGACGTCTTCGACTCACATCATTCTCTGATCCGCTCAGCAACTGTGTCTCGGTCGATCTCTTTAAATCTCATTCCTGTCCTTTCTGAGTCCCCTACTGTCTCTTTGCGATCTTTCCGCTCTCTTCTTGATCTATCTCTCCACTACTCTTCCTGAGATGCGAGCTTGTCCTCACTTTAATTCTGCAGAGGTAAAAAGGTGACGGGGTGAAAATGAGGTCAGTTGATTCTGATGCTTCGCTGTAAATGACGGTAAATTACAATGTAGAAGACAGTGGCTGGAGGCTTGTTGTATATCAGCCAGAGGAAGAGGAGAACAAAGAGAGGGGGATGGAAAAGGTTACATCATCAGCTGGCACCAATTCTCATCACTCTGACTTAGTGTGTGTTCGTGCACACACCTCTCTCTGACACCCTTTCCTCTCTGCCATATCACTTGCTCTCTCTTCCGCAGATGTGAGAGATGAAAAAGATAGGCGGTGTCATATTCAAGTGTGGGAACGCATTAGCTAAGAGTGCAACAAGTATAAACACAGCCACATGTATACAATACACATGGGCGTGCATGCATGAGCACACGCATACACAGGATAAACATTACGCCATAATGTAGCTCTTGCTGGAATAGTGGGGTGGAGTAAAACATAGCTTTAGAGGTCTGTTATCCACTTTTTATCAACCACATCTGTTTACAGTGTATCCTCAGGCTCAAAAAACAAAAGCCCGGAAAGATGAGTCACGAATCAGACCCGAATACCTAAACATAAAATCACAGACAGAAAGCTCAGAAGAACAGGCAACAAGAAACCATGCAACCCTGACAAACTAAATTGATGGCTCAAACAATAATAACAAAAATACACTTAAACCATAACAGAATACATGAGGGGGGGGGGGACTGCAGGACTGCAGGAATAAAAAGGCTAGAATATAATTAGTTTGAACTTTATTCATATGGGTAGAAAGGAAATGCTAAAGGTACACAGCACACAGCCTACATCTGCCAGTGATCATGCTAAAGGGATCTCACTGTAGCATGGTGAAGGTGAATGAACGAACCTCCTCCCAGGGGTGCAGACCGCAAGAAGACAGGATATGCGGGCACAGTCAATGCTCTTTTCTTCTACGCTTTCCAGATGAGGGGGGAATAAAAGAGCACGCTAAAAAGTGTCCTGACCTGAACTGTATGCAGTCGTGTTTGGACTGAACTACAGCCAATTAAATATGAAAAATGTGAAAAAATGAGGGATGTCATGCCCATTGTGCATCTTTTGTACCATTTAAGCAATTATGAGGGAGTAAATCCTTCTTTGTCATAGTGTAAATGGAAATTGCTGGCTGCCTATAATGTTTTAAGTTAACCGATGTCTTTAGTAGAACTGCTAATTTAGACTGAAAGCATGTGGGATAAACAAAGAGAGGCAGTTCCTGAAGAAAAAAAAAAACAAGGAAAAAAAGAAAAGACAACTTCAAAGCAAGGCATTCCTTCGAAAAGTCACTGTGTCTGATATACAGCAGGTCAGGACGGTCTGATTGAAATGCAGCAATTCAGTTGTTCCTGTTATTTTAGCTCTTGTTCACACTGGAGGAAATGAAAAAGATGATCATGAGATCATTTGAAAAGTCCGAGAGAAAGAGTGATGTAAGTTTATAGAGAGCAGAGGCAGACTAAACAATAGCGTCATAGTCTGATAGGAGAAGCCTGACTGCTGCCCACAGCTGCTACTCAGACTGTGGGATGCGTGTGTCTGTGTCTTTGTATGTAACTGCACATCAGTTGACACTGTGTGCAAACATAAATCGTCCCTACTGTGGGTGATGTCAGCATTCATGTTAGTCACTAACCTTGACTGAGGTGTTAAGGCGTCAAAATGCTTCAACTGAAGTGTTTGTCAGATGGTGTCTGAAATCCTCTTCCCCCACACCTTTTGTTGGAACTCAACATTGGAAGTGACTATTTGCTAAGCCCCGCCCCCCCTTAGTTACTGTTGCTACATATTTCTGTTCTCACACAGAACATTACACAGTTTACAATGATAATAGTGGCAGATTTACCACTCAGAAAGTCATTTTTGAAACAATGGGTCCCTGATTTCATATAATTTGTGCGTTATAATGCACTCAGAGAAACCTGGTTACGCTGGAAATCGGAGATCGCGTGCATGCACTGTAGTAACCTGGTTATTGTAAATCTGCGTAAACATGCAGCACTTTTTTTGTTTGTTTGTTTGCTGTGTGTGTCTGGAAGACAAAAGTAGCTTCTCATTTCTAGCCAGCAATCATTCATTTTGCTGGCTAAAATGACAATTAACACTAGCAGATTCTATCAGCAATGCCTAGTTAGCTCAATAAGCTAACGTTAGCTTCAGGAGTTGGTCAGTCTGTTCTCAATTTCCTGTTTAGCTGCTTAACTTACGTATAGTACAAGAGCATGACAGAGGTTATATTTATGCTTTATTACGGAATTTGAACTTCTCACTCAGGTTTATTATTATTATTCTCCACACAATTAGTTCTGTCAGTTTTTGAAAGAAAGGAAGAAATACTGTAAAGAAAAAAAGTAAGGAAAGAAGGAATACAGGATAGAAAACCAGTTCTGAGGAAGACCAGAAAGAAGCAAAGAGTGATTGAAACACTGGTAATGATAATGTGGGAGAGGAGCAGACTGAACAGTGGGTGAGTTATACAAAGTTTTGCTTGGGATCCTCAGGCTGGTACATGTCTCCGACCTCAGACTCTGCACATCCCCTGACTCCGTAAACACACACGCACATTTGCGCGCACTCTCTTTCACATACTTGTTCATAGTCTGGCTTTCAGGCACACATATACTCACTTATCCACTTATGAATCCATGGCACGAGAATCATAATATAATTACATAAAGGCATGTGTTATAAGAATTCCCTCGCACCCTCTCCAACCTTGTAAAGCAGGTAATTCAGATGTTGGGCATGTTTTTATACCTAATATGTCTCTCTCTGTCTCTCTCACTCTCCCTCTCTTTCTCCATCTGTCCAGATCCGATGGGAGAAGAACATCACATTAGGAGAACCTCCGGGGTTCCTCCATTCATGGTGGTGGTGAGTGTTTTTGTGTCTAATGATTCAAGTTACATTTCCTTTTCATGCTGTTTTTTTTCTTCATTCCATCATTGACAGTATTAAATAAAATGATCATTCTCCTCATGTTTTCATGTATCCTCAACTCACTAATTGCCACCAAAAGATCTTCCTCAGGTTGCTGTTGGCAAATTGTATCACACTCACCTAAAGTCGTCTATTCCATTGATGATAACAGAATCATACTTATTGCCTCGATGCTGGATTACCTTTCCTCTAAAATTGACTATTATTTATTATTTGTCGAGCTTTAATGTTTCTCTTTTGTCATCATTCTTCTCTCTGTCGGCCTCTCTGTGTCTTGTAGTGTTTTCTGGGACCTGTACTGTGCAGCTCCGGAGAGAAGAGACACATGTGAACACTCCAGTGAGGCCAAGGCCTTCCATGACTATGTGAGTCGGCACAGATGTAGCTTTCCTTGCTCTTTCTGGCAGGATGGCACTCTCCAGTTAGTGCAGGAATCTATGCTGGGAGATGTCGTACTATATGGAAACCAAAAATAGTTCAATATTAAGTAAATAAACAAGACATTATGAAATAAATAATAATTTGACTAAATAAAGACAAAATATATAACCATGAAACTGGGAATAATCCCAATGCAGTCTTAATGAGTGGACAGCCAGTTACATAACTGGCTCTGCCCTGTTTGTCTTGATTGACAGACAAAGACTTTGTCATAATTAGTAGCAGTATGAAATAAGATGGTCTCTGGATAAATGGCACTGTAAAAGGCTTTGGAAATGTACATTCTGAAATAAAATCTGCTGCTGAAATGAAATAAAAATGACCTGCAGTAAACTGTCATGGTGAAAAGAAGCAGGATAAGAGGACATACAATAATCTTCATCTGAGTTTTAAAAAACTGATTATTTCACACCGCCATGGTTATATATTTTGTCTATATATATTCATACAAACATGTATTTCATAATGCCTTTTTATTCATTTAATATTGAACACTTTAGGTCTCCACAGTGTTAATATTGATGAGGAGATGCGTTCAAACTGGTGTTAAAATGCTGAAATGATAATCCAAGACTGACCAGTTCTCGTCTAAGCGGATAACACCTCAGTTCAGTTCTCCATTTCCTACTTCCCTGTTTTTTTTTACATTGCACATTTTAAAATATTACGGTTTACTAGATCATGCAAAGAGCAATATGGATGATGCCAATGTCTACGAGTGGCTTGCTGCTGCTGTTTTTTGATTATGATAATACGTCTACAGGCTTCAGGATACAGGATTCAGAGCTGATATCAAAAGAACAGGTGCATATTTAGGCCATAAAGTTCAGACTGTGGATTCACCATCTAATCCCAGAACAATATACTTAACACTGTTGGGTTATCATCATATCATTATATAGCTGCAACTCATCTTTACAGCCTTGTAAAAGGGTTTTATCTCGTTATGAATCTATGATCTCAAGTGGTGTTTTATTGAATGCTTGTTGTCATGTTCAAAGTGTGTGATAAAGAAGAGTAGAGAACATACTGCTTTAAGGTTTGTAGTGCCTGCTACTTGTATTCTAC
Organism: Maccullochella peelii; assembly: GCA_002120245.1. NCBI lineage: Eukaryota > Metazoa > Chordata > Actinopteri > Centrarchiformes > Percichthyidae > Maccullochella > Maccullochella peelii. Next base: position 81,284 of record LKNJ01000548.1, read on the forward strand.
CAGAGCACAGCAGCTCCAAAATAAAATGCCTAAAGCATTGGGAGTACATTAAGCTGAAGAGCAGACAGACAGTGGCCTGTGTGGTGGAAACATTGTTTATTGCTGTGTTTTCTCAGCGTGGCTCCACTTCACTGCTGTAATTCCCGCACATCAAGGCATGGGTTGATTTAGTCGTGCACCATCCATTAACCGGAATACAGTAAGCAGTGCCAGAGCGCTTGAAGTTTTAGATTAGCTGGTGACTAAGAGAGAGGAAGTGCGGCTTTCCACGCGGGAAGTTGCAAGGTGGAGGAGGGGGTGTGGAGGGGGTCTTCTCTCTCCTGCTTTTTATGTTGTTGTTTCCCTCTGTAGGCTGAAGTCTGACTCATCAGATTTGTCTGTACTGTGGTTTATTGAGATGTATTGTTGGAAGTGCACAGGTCAGGGGTTTCTGCCTACCCCAGCAGGATCGTCCCTCCACTTCTCTCTCTCCCCCTCTCTGTGGTTCTCTCCCTCTTTCCTTTAGGCTTGCAATCCTACAGAACCGGTGGGGGCTCTCTTCTTTTTTATCTTCTTGCAGTAGGTGTACGTGCTTGTGTGTATATGTGTGTGTGTGTGTGTGTGTGTGCGTGTGTGCGTGCGTGTGTGTGTGTGCATACGTAGGTGATGCTGCTGATGCTGGCGATGATGATCAGGGTGATGAATAGGCACTCCCAAGGACGAGGCAGCTATGTGATGATGTCATCCTGGCTCAGAGGAAGGGAGCTGGAGGGCAGCACGACCTCAGCCCTGTGAGACAGACAGAAAGGAGAGAGGGGAGAGGTGGAGAAAAACATGGGAGCGTGGAAATGGATAGAAAGAGAGAATGAGTCAAAGAGAGGGACAAACAGTTAGAAAAAGACAGACAAGTCTCTTCTTTTGGATTAATTTATTAATTTCAAACACTTCTCAACACCAAAAATTAACAGTAATTAAATCTAATTGTTCTCAAGGTGACAACAACAGTATCTTGTTGTTTCTTTTTATCCGATCAGAATCAATTCAATTCAGGAATCATTCAGAATCTATCTTTACGTCATTAGCAGAGGCCACCAGCAACATCTTATTCTTACATTTCCTGCAGGGATGTAATCAGAGAATTATAATTAGACCAATTGTAATTAGACCAAGGTCACTTTCAATCAACTGTTCCAATGCAGCTCTGCTTCTCAGATCCAATCAGAGGTACTACCCACATATCTGCCGCTCAATTAAAACAAAATGAGGGGACAACTGCGGTGGCCATCGTTGGAAAAAGTAGCACGCCTTAATTTGACGCTGGTGTCTCTCTTTCAGTCTCCTGACTTTGAGACTGATGGAGATTTTAATCAGACATTTTGATGGTAATTATTTCCAGATAGCTAATTACTGAGTGAAGTCCTAATTAATGCTGGGGAGATGTAGGAGCTCGTTCACATCATCTTTGGGTCCCTTTCCTTTGATAATTGATGGGATTGTGACAAGGCTTTTGACTTGATTTGCACGATTATCCCAGTTTGAACTACCTACTGTAGATACAATTGGCTTTGAGTAAATCTGATTTAAAGAAACAGTGTCTTAACAATGTCTCTTTTGCATGTGTTTGTGTACTGTATATGTCGATCATATCACCAGATTTGAGTGTGTGAGTATGGTCTTCTAGGGCATTAATCCAGTAATCTAATGTTAAAAGGGAAAGAAAGAAAAGACTGATGAACAAAGTGAAGAGAGATGCAACGTTATTGATTTCCATCCTCAGACAAGGCTTTTCAGGCATCAGAAAGGCCGTTTACAGTTCTGTTAAGTGCTTTGTAAATTGTGTTCTTGATACTAAATGAGCGGTTTCCATTTGCGAGGGGCCATGAAGTCATAAAAACAAGTTATTTTTAAATTCTTATGCTTGGCCCGGAAATGGCCTTATTAGAGACAAAAGTCAGCTGCTGTTGCTTTTCTGTCTTTGAAGAATAAGACATCAATCCATGCAGGTCATTTCAGACTTTCCCTGATACTGTTTTGTGGGTTTGAAAGTTGACAGCTGTCACACAGCTGTGACATCTACACTAACATGAAATGTGATAGCTAACTTGTGTTTTGAACTGATTTCTGCAGTAACAATAGTTGGGGCTAAAGCTTGGTGTCAGTAGAGAAACCACTCTAATTTCTGTGATCTTTAACCAAATATGGGTAAATTAAAGCAGAACGAGAAAGAATCGAGCCTGCATGAAATTGCTTGTAAGACTTGTGGAAACAATATTGAGCATATTAGCAGCATTTCTCCTACTACATTATGACATTTAGGCCCTTTCAAATGTTTGCTGTACTGAAAATTTGCCCATTTAATTGAAATACAAACGTCTCCATATAATTTGTGTTAAGTGCATTGGTGCGTGATCGTGTATTTGTGTGTGGCACTTTGACTTGGCGGAATAATTATACACGTTACACTATACATGTTCAGATTTCCCCCAGTGGATTATTCTTGCAAGCTGTGGAAGAGACAGACTAGAGAAGCAGACTGGTGTTAGAAAGGCTTACGAGTTAGACAAATTTGGGAGAACTGATGAAAAAAAAACTCCACTCAGAAAGATATCTCACTCCTGATTTCAGGAGATTATCAGTGTCCAACAGACAGTACTGGTTGTGCTGTGCAGCCTCCAGATAAGAATGTGCTTATTAACCGAAGCAAGCCGTTGGTTGAAAAATTTGTCCTCCTGGATGACTCATGGTTTTTGTATAAAAAGTTATTGTTGTGAATGAAAATGAAACAAAGTATAATATATAACACTGATATATAAGTGGTTGGGGGCGGCACGGTGTCGCCTCACAGCAAGAGGGTTCTCAGTTCAACCCCACCGGTTGGCTGGGGCTTTTCTGTGTGGAGTTTGCATGTTCTCCCCGTGCCCGCGTGGGTTCTCTCCAGGTACTCCGGCTTCCTCCCACCATCCAAAGACATGCAGGTTAATTGATGACTCTAAATTGCCCGTAGGTGTGACTGTGACCGTGAATGTTTGTCTGTCTGTCTCTGTGTGTCAGCCCTGTGATTGCCTGGCGACCTGTCCAGGGTGTAGCCTGTCTCTCGCCCAATGTCAGCTGGGATAGGCTCCAGCCCCCCCGCGACCCTCTGAGGATAAGCGGTATAGATAATGGATGGATGGATGGATATAAGTGGTTGTGAAAGTCTTTTGTAATGACCTGAACATCTACCTTTATCACATAGTTTGGGCTTTTAGCTTTACATGTTTGTCTCATCAATGCGTTATTGTGTGATGGATTCTCATAGAGGAACGCCCAAAAGAGTTTGGATGCTGTTCAGTCAACCATAAGACAAATATTAGGGAACCAGGCCACACATGCAGAATCAGCCGAGCATGGTAAAAATGTGTAAATTGGTAAAAGTGCAATAAAAACTAGTGTCATTGCACCCTGCTGGCTGCCTGTACAAAGCTAAATTACTTAACAAAGAGGTGACAGATGGATGAACCACAGAGCGAGTACAAATGTGCAGTAGTTCGGCAGCAGTTTTACAAGTATTTAAAGCAAGGAGACCCTGGTATCATTGTGTGGCATCACTGTGGGAGATAGCAGGCACACGGCAGTTAGAGGAGAAGAAGAGATCAAGAGGCAGTGCCAAGAGCAGCCCCCTTTGATAAAAATGCTCCGTCTCACGCTGCTAGATTTTACATTCATACTCTCTCACTCATGCATGGAAATGTATTCATACCGCTCAATTTAACAGCAGCACAGTCTTTATTGTACAGCTAAAGGATACACACATTTGTAAATATATAATAACACACAGGGCTGCTTTGTTCATTTACATCCTGATGCACTCTCAGTGTTTGATATCTCTGAAAAAACAAGCGCTATGGCAAGCCCTTTTAACATTTAATCAGTAGGGCTGACTAGTAGCGATTTAGTTTCCACATGTAGAAATTACATTTTGACTAGTCAAAACTTATTTACAGATATATCTAATTTAATTATAGATATCAGTAATTCCTTTTTCACTAGCAAGAATAAAGATTACAGATATCTACAATTTAATTTAGACATGTTATTAAAGGATTGTGACTAGTGGAAATGTCATTTCCCATTTCAGATTTCAACAGTTGCATTTCCGATATGTCCGACATATCAACAAACCATTTCGGATATGTGGGCGTCATATCATTAAAGTACCACAAAGCCATTGGTCGACTTTTAAAAGACTTTTAAATTAAACATGTCTACTTCATGAATATTCAACAAATGCTAATGCTTTGTGAAAACGTGCGCTAATTTGCATTGGCAACACATCTGCTGCTCCACAGTCCAGTCCAGTAGGTGGCGGTAATGCACCTATAAACTGGTTTACCAACCGCCATTTAAACTCAAAGAAGAAGAAGAAGAAGTTGAACATGGCAGAGCAAGTGATTATTAAAATCCAACAGAAATGTTTTGCCATCGAACAGGCATATGAACAAGGTGTATGCGGTTAGAGGGAACTATGCCTTGATTGTCAACATAACGAGAATTGCTGACCAACTTTCTACAGAGATTAATTAATTAATTAAGAGGCAGCCTTTTGGAGATCAGAGAAATGATTTTGCATTCGCAACGAGATGCCCCGGTGGCCTTCTCTGTTAGAACTCTCAGTATTAGAAATTACTTCTCGTTCCATTTTCGCTCGTCATGGTCACCCAAATTCGCGCGGCGTGCCAATTTCTTTTTCCTAGGATGGCAAATTCATAACCCGCCCTACTCTGCCTCTGATTGGCCAGCACTCGTTGCTTCGTTGGTTGGGTTAGTTAGGTTTAGGCATGAGGGTAAGCCCTCAGAGGCAGAGTAGGGCGAGTCATTAGCCCAAATTACCATATTCATTTTGGATATGTACGTATGTCATTGAAGATATCTACAATGACATTTTGACTAGTGGAAATTCCTTTTTTGATATCTGAAATTACATTCTTACTAGTTACAATTCCAAGCCGACATATCAATAATTTAATTTTGACTAGTCAGACCTGAATTTTAGATATCTACAATTCCTTTTATGATATCTGTAATGTAAGAACAATTGTAGATATCTACAATGAACATTGCCACTAGTGAGAATTGAATTGTTCATATCAATAATTAACATTTTGACTAGTGAGAATTGAGTTGTAGATATCATTAATTAGAATTACAACTAGTCAAAATTGAATTATAGATATCTGTAATTGAGTTTGAATAGAAGTCAATGGTAAAAGTTGACTAGTTGTAATTAAGTTACAGATATCTACAATGAACATTTCCACTAGTAAGAAATGAATTGTTGATATCAAGAATTAACATTTTGACTAGTGAGAAATGAATTGTAGATATCTTTAATTAGAATTGTTATTAGTCAAAATTACATTATGGATATGTTAGCTTGGAATTCTAACTAGTCAAAAAGGAATTGTTGATATCTACAATTGATATTACCGCTACTGATTAAATGTTAAAAGGGCTTGCCTTACAAGCGCATGCACACTGTGCTGTGCTGTCTGTGTGTGGCTGAAGGACAGGAAGGTGCAGTGACCCTGGGGTTTAACTGAAAACAGCTCCTGTCTGAAATGAGAAACATGTACTGTACAGAATGAATGTGTGCTGTTACATTAACAGAAGGACACACACACACACACACTTGACCATGGACATGTTTTCTAGTGTCTGTGGTCTTCTTGGTACAAGCTTTGCTATACTCATAAAATGGGTCTTTACCCCTGATTCGCTTTTCTGTAAATACTGATATTCTGCAACCTTAATAACCCAGTAACACACAGTACTTTCCAGAAAGTTGCAATAGAACTCTCTAGAACTGCAAGGATGTCAATATGAGTGAACCTTTTCCGGTTAAAATGTCCACTTGTACCCAGGAAATATCAAAACATAGTGGTCCGATCACCATGAAATTCACTGAGCACATTCATTCTCCCCAGAGGATAAGCCCTCTTCATGGACACCCTGGGTGCTTTTCTGTTGTGCCACCAACAGGCCAAAAATGTCCACTATGGACACATGATTATGATATAATTATTTAATAATCTAACGCGTCTAATCAACTTGTTTTCTGTCTCCACATTTTTTCACAATAAATGGTCAAATTGAAAGAATGCTTGAACATTTTTTCTAATCACTGCTCTTTTCTACATAAAACATCCCACTGTTAGGAGTCAGATCAAATAAAATCAATATTCCACCTCAACAATCCAGCTTCCTTGCAGCTAAGTCGTCTTCTCAGGCAGAGCTGCCTCCCAACAAGCTCCACCAATTAAAATCTGAGCAAAACTTTTCTAACCTTCATTCTAAGCTGAACTATCTTTCTCCAAGCCTTTGTTGTATATTGTTTCAATTTCCACCAGCTGCATCAAACCGTTTGAAGATAATTTTGCTCTCTTTTACCCTCTTGCTGGAAGAAATTATGAACTGATTATTAGTTAGTTCCTTAAACTATGTCAGTTTTTTCCCGTGGGCTTACAATCTTTGAGCATTAGCAATTTATCAGGAAAAAGTACAAAAAGTGCTGCAAACTGCATCACATTTGTTCAGAAAAGCAGCTGCAAATTCAGACAAGGTAGGATGCTGTTGTGGACTGATGTTTTATTATCTGATTATGGATTAAACAGACCTTAGAGTGAACGGCTTGATTCAGTGGCATGAAATGCAAACTTGAATTTTGACCAGAACCTGTGTGTGTTTGTTGTGTGCATGAATATGAAGAGACGAAGCAAAACAGAGAGGACAGAGACAACCTAGAAACAGAGACTCTTTTGGCTCAAAGCATTGTGGGTAACAAGCTGATTCCAACCAGTTGAGAACCAATGGGGGTTGGGGAGACCCCCAGTCTGTTTCCAGGGAAACAGAGCCCTTTCTCCTCTTCTGTCTCTCTCTCACATGCTCCCATGTTCCTTCTTGGCGGTATTGAGGAGGAGGGAGATGTGGAGGTGACTCACTGTAACATCATTGCCATGGCAATGAAGAGGGAGTGAAGGGAGAAAAAGAACGGGAATATCCATAGATTGAGCAGAGATGAAAATGGTTGTCACGATCTCCAACAGTTTGAAAAAAAAAAAAAAAGGAATGAAATTTCAATGTTGAACACTTACTGTATGCTGGGCTGCTTATACACTACTTCTCTGCATTTCTTTAGGAAAACATTATAATCACTCTCACTGTTTCTCCCATTTTTCCCTCCCCTGCTTGTCCCCCTCGCTCTCTACACTGCTTCATCCCCTCTCTCTTTCACATCAGCAAATTTTGTTCTCTTCTCCATTCCCTCTGCCTATCTCTCTCCCTGTTCTCTGTCCTTCTGCATTCCTCTTTATGTCTCTTATCATCTTCCTTCCTCTTTAGCTGGCCTGTTGCGCGCAGCCCTCTGATCTCAGAGGAGTGTGTTTTCCACTGCCGTGTTATGCTGAGTCATGTCACATACGTGTTTGGACATGCTGAGGTGGAGTGTTAATGTGATGTTGACATATGCACGCCTTGCTGCTCTGCAGCGGGCAGGGGCAAAGACGAGGGCATGGCGCAGAGTGGAGGGGAGAGGTTAACTGAGGGCAGGGGAAGACAAGAAAGTGTAAGAATGAGAGCAAGCTCTAACACAGCTGTGGGATACAGAAGAGTAGTTCTGAGTTTGACTGCAGTTATTATTATTGATTATGAAAATAAGGGGCTTAGTCAGGGGCATACAGTATGTTGTATGTCTGCAACAGTCTAAGGAGAGATGATACAGTGCTATCTGAGCTTTCACAGATGCAGCTTCACCCAGCATCCTTCAAGAATGATTCTGTTTAATTCTAACTGGAGTCAAAGTTGATATTTTCTAAAATCTTTAATCACAAGAGACTGGGATGAAATATTTCAGTTTGAAATTACTCAAAGTGAGCACATTTTTTGCACATTGGACACTGTGTAGTTTAACATCCAGTCTTCCCTGACCCATCTGGGAAGAAATCTATAGACGAGCTGCAAATGTTTACACAGCAGCAACCTTACATGTGTGAGGTGTGGGAAAGGGATTACAGTGAATGATCCAGAGATTGAGCTGTAGAAGTTGCAGCAGGACTACGGAGGGCAAGCAGGAGGGCAAAGCGAAAATGCTGACATGATCAGACCAGCACGTTATCTTTTTGACCCCAACTAACCCCAGTCGTTTTTTTGCTGTTGTAGACACCCATATCCTTATCTCATGCTGCCTCTTGTGTCTGGCCTTCTAGCACTGGAAGGACTGCAAGATGAGACACAGAAAGTGACTTCTCACTAGTTCTTCCTCTGGCCTCAACAATTCTGCCAGTTCTCTAATTCCAATCCACTCTTCACTGTAACTGTACTATGATATATTTTAAAAGAACTGGATCAAGTCAGTGTCAAAGATCACAAGATCTGTGGATTTCAGGTGAATCTATAATCGGTCTTTGCATCGATCTGCCAGATAGACAAGACCATGACATAGTCTCCTCTTCATTTCAAGCCGTGCTTTTAAATCTTCCTCTGTGTCACTCCACCGTTTCCTCTCCTCTGTGTTCAGTCCATCTCCCTTATCTGCCCCGATGTCGTTGAACCGAGTGAGATAGTGGCGGGCGAAGTGCGGCTCCCCAGCACCAAAGTGACTATCATTTTCAGCTCTGTATGTGTATCTGACAGTGTATCAGCACGTGGCTCCACCTCACATATTATACAGCTCCTCGCAGCCTCAGAGATGTTTACAGGGGTCGATAATGTCATCAGTGATAAAGGAAACACGGCCAGTGCCCCCACCCCCACTCCCTTCACTGTCACCCTCAGTGCAGCTGAGATCACCCTACCTGTAATCACCCAGGGAGACCAAGTAGATTAGCGTTGTTCTACCATTTTACCTGTTAATCACCTGTAATGTTACACTAGAGAGTGCCTGGGTTCCGGTGGGAATTCTGTTGTGCAGGATAATGTGCTGCCAAGAACATTGAGAGCCAAGGATGTTGTGCAGGTTGAAATAGGTGACCTCTTCCTCCTCCATTTCTGTCTAACTCAGATTTTCTTTTTTATTAAAGGAAAATCCAGGTTTATTACATCTTGGCTCTATTCTCGTTGTTTTGGACATCATTTCTGTTGGTTCTGATGACACCATAGTAATGTCTGAGATGTGGGATTGTCTGACAACTTGTGTTTCTTGCTCCATTTTACCTCATTTTGGTGATGAACAAATGCAATAAAAAGACAAAAACCTAACAATGTGTTAGTCCATCTCTCAATACTTTCAGACTACGTTTTTAGCAAACATTACTCAATGTGTTGACTGTGTTATATAAACACGTCTGTTACTAGCCCGTCTATGCAACCCCTTTAGCCTCTGGCTTTGGCTTAGCTGCTATACAGAAAATACTTGTTAGAAGAATGTGGTCTTTACATGGGATTTGTTGACAATAAGACAAATATTCACCAAACGTATCCTTTAACTTGGTGAGTACAATGTAAAAATTACCGGAAGGAATGATTACCAAAACTACAAAAATAAGACCCAGGTTGTATGAAATTGGAATATCAGCCAAAGGAACCTGGATTTGTCCCATGTTAACATGCAACTAACAGACAAACACATGGATATACTCACATAATAGTTTTTTTCTTTTTTCTTGGCAGATTGAACTCAGCTAGATATTGTTGCTAAACAGCAGAGATCTGGGGTGACGTGCGTAGAGAGAACAATTGTTTCCACTCACTGCTGTGTTTTACTGGTGTAACATATGGCATGTTTTGGTTAAGAAGGGGGGCTTTGAATGCCAGAGGGTGATTTTAAGCCTATCTGCCTTGAAATTGAAAAGTGAGTTTGGCTCAGGATCGGACAGTGAAGCGTGTTGATCTGTCTCTGGTCGCCACGGGAGACTGAGAATAATACATGGTTAAAAGCAGAGCACACCCATTCTCATCTCTACGCTGCTAAACACACTTCTCTCTCTCAGTCTCTCTTACTTCTGTGCTGCCTGACTGTGTTTTCTTAGTTAAAACCTTTAGTTATAGATGTAGATATACTCTAGTTATGCTTTTGACAGTGACTGACAGAGTTATATTCTATGCATTTACACTAATGCAGAAATCAATCTTCTTATTGTGCTTCCGCTCTCAAACTTTAATGTGCATATGTGAATGTGTGTTTTGTTTGTGACTCTGTGTGTGTGTGTGTGTGTGTGTGTCATGCAGACTGGTAGCATCTCTTCTTTCCATTTCCCCCCCTCCCTTATTCAGGAAGTGGACTAATGGCATTTGAGAGGATGGAGGGAGTGGGAAAGAGGGAGAGAGGGAGGAGGGACGGAGTTCCTTCCTGTGTGGTGTGTCATTTGTAGATCCTGTTGTACAGCATGTGGCCTTGAGACTCAGTGGTAACCCTTCCACACCCCACCACTGCCCCCCACCTCCACCCAAAAGCTCTCCAGAGACAGCCAGCATACAGAATGAGGGACCTTTTTGTCCTCTTACACTACTACACTGCTTTCTCCTTGTCATTTTTCACTGTAAACGATTCCAGGTTCCCCAAAGAAAATATGTCATCATAGTTCCACCATTAACATAGTGTTAAAAATTAGAACTGAAACAATCAACTGGTTAATCGATAAGTTTATTGACAGAAAACCTTTTAGATAATAGATACGCCTTTTCTATATCTTGTATCATAGTAAACTGAATATCTTTGGGTTTTGGACTGTTGATTATACAAAATGAGAAATGTTAAGGCTTCCCATCTGGCTTTAGGAAATTGCGACAAGCATTTTTTCCTATTTTTTGACATTTTATAGAGCAAACAATTAATTGATTAATAGAGAAAATAGCGTCACTTATTAACAATGAAAATAATCGTTAGTTAAATATTTTGACAGAGAAGTAATATATTGTTCTTAGCAAATCCCATTAAATAACAAAAACCAATAATGTATTAGTCTGTCTCCTAATACTTTGAGACTTTGCTTTCCTGTCTGTGGTTCTCAACACCAAGCCCATTTGTTCCAACTAGAGATGTACATCTTTCAAAACTGTTTACAATTCTATAGTTTCATTTGTTAAAAAGGCTAAGTAAACTGCTGTAGTAGTAGTACACAAACGCTACTCAAACAGGAAAACAGTGCAGTTGTTGGGGACTATTATATAAATACATAATGTCTATTTGGTTGGCTAGTGATTATTTACTGCAGCAGGACAGTGTAGGTAGGAGTAATTAAAAATAAACTACAGAGCCCATAATGAAGTAACATGTCACCCAAAACAATGTGTCTCATTTGTGTGTATCTAATAGTTTTTGGACAACAATGAAGGAAGGAGGCTTTGGCTACACTTACAACACTGGTATTCGTTGACAATAAGAAAAATATAGAATTTCACCACCTACAGAATCCTTAAAGTCTACTTTCAGATGTGTGATAGAAACGCATTGTTATGGGGTGGTGTATGAATATAAAAAAAATGAGACAAAGCTGATTTGTGAGCAGCAAATTGTGCCTGTGACAGAGAGGTGGAGAAAGCAGACTACGGCCGACGCAGGTTGAGACAGTGAGAGAGAGAGAAGATAGACACAGGCAGCCTTTTGAGATTCCACTCACGAATTTCTGAGTGTCTCTCAGTCTCTGAAGTATTGAATGAAAATGACTCCCCACCTTCACGCACACGCAAAGTATGCATGCATTACGCACACACTTTAACGAAGAACACAATCGGTAAACATATAGGGATGAAAGAGTTTGCGAGTTATCTCATTAAGTATTACTGAGCCCTTTAGTCTGATGGGATTAGTGTACTGTGAATGTAGTATGGAGAAAGTCTGATTAGCTTGTAAAGTAGCAAACTGTAGTGTAATTGCACTACGTTTCAACATCTACAGTTTTTTGTATTTTCTACAGGAAAGCATCACATGTTTTGATCACTTTACATAAAATGTTTTTCAATCTTTGTGGAGGGCAGTGTACTTTAGTGCACGTTCAGTGGTGTTGTAGTGCATTGTACTTTATGCCTTGTTGTGTATGTCTGGTACTGTATAGTAGTGTTCTCCTGGAGGGAAGTGGTTTGAATAATTTATGCAACAAATGAGTTTGCCAGGAGATGCAGGTGTTCATCTGAGGACATGCGGGGGCCGTTCCACTGCCTCAGGTTTCATCACAAACACCTTTTGGTTACAACGCCAGTAACTACGACCATAGGGATCATAGTATACAACAAGCCACAAAGAGGAAATCATTGAACGATTTGATGACTCATGAAATCAAGAGGCTTAATGTAATGGGGGGTTGCTGAATGAACAGACGGATGAATTGATTGTCTTGTTTTCAGATTCTTAAGACTGAATCAAGTCTCTCTGGGATCTGGGAAAAAAAGGACAGACAGCAGAGACAGAGAAGAAGACAATCAAGGGAGAGGGAGCAAAACTCTGAAACAGAAACAGCTGGTATAAAGAGAGAGGTCGGATGTAGGAATCATTTGTGAGAATCTGGGTCTTACAATTAATTCACAAATTGAATCAACAATCAGCTCCATTAGGTCAAGCGCAATGAATATTATCAGCGGTACTTGACGATGTTTAAGCTCAGGCAAAAATGTACAAAGACTCACTACACAAGCCATTGTTGGCAGTTACATTCACAATAAAGTATACTATGATACAATCAGCCCAGTGTCTCATTGTTCCTCTCATTCGGCCTCGTCAGAAAAGTGTCAACACTGATATGTGAGAAGTGTAAATGATGGACTCATTAACAGTGTGTAACAATCTGCGTGCTTTTGATGATGTACAAAGGTTAAGTGCTGGAATATGTTGAGCTTGGCCGTGAATCAGTATTTAAATACAAGTGGTTCACAGGAATTCATTGAGTTCAGAGTAATTCACAGTAGTGAGAATGGCAGCCAAAAGTAAGTATTAACGTCCTGGTCACTATGCTGTTGCAGCTAATTTGAGCTAATTGCACCACATTGATGATGTGGTCACGTTACATCAGGTGAAGCCCTGCAATCTCACTGTCAACACAATTACCATGAGCAGCCATGAGCAACTGCATTGTTTTTGAATGGGGGAGTATATACAGTAAAGCTCTCAGCGCATCAGGATGTTTAATTTAAATGTTATTGACAGTAATACTAAGTCGTTACCAACGGAACAAACATTAAATGTTGCTCAAATAATTCTCAGTCGCTATCCACAAGTCTGCAGATAAAGGTAATTAGCGAAACTGAGAGAGTCTGGAGTCTGGTTTGTACAGATACCAGGTCTTGTGAGTCTACAAATCCTTAAGCTTTATTGACTGTTTAATACCGATACTTTGAATGAGCGCTAATAATGTTATCATACCCATCAGTCCAATTGAACTGACTTAATAGATTCTTTTTTTCAGTGCTTGAGAACTATATAACGCAGCTTTCAGACCCTATGTGTTAGTGTGTAGTTCAGCTTGTACAGTGATTTTTACTGTATGCCAACAGAAATAGCATTTTTGGACCGATACCAATATTGTATTTTAGATGTAAAAAATAATAATATATATATGGGCTGATATTCATTTTTTACATGAATATGTAACATGGACAAACATTTTTTAGAATCTCTGAATGTAGTTTTTTAAAGAATTGTGATCTCTGTACTTGACAGTTGAAGAATAAACTTGCCGGTGCTCTCTGGTGGACAAACTATGTAACTGCAATAATGTTTCTAAATTACCTCAAACATATTTTTGGCATTTCTGCACTGCAATTTCTTGTTTCTTGTTACCAATCGACCAAAATATATGCAGATACTGATATATCTGCTATGAGCTAATCTCGGCCAATTTATTAACCTGGCTGATTTATCGCTCTAGCTCTAATATTTTATGACCCAATGGAGTATTGTTGCACTTTTACTAATTAATAATAATTTCATTTTCAAATTTTCATTCCATTTATTTGTTAATTTTGCAGAGACATTGCCTGTTGATTAACAGAAAAAATGCTAAATTGGCCTAAATTCATTTTTTTGTTCTTGGCCAGATGTTAAAAGGCACCCAAAAATTCTGATTTGTAGCATTACATATTACCTTTTAGATATTAGTATTACATACAGTATTAGTTCAATAACATGCAAATAGCTACTAATGCCAAAATTAACTATTGATTATTGAAACAATGCAGATTTAATGGAATAGTTTGACATTTTGGGAAATATGCTTATTTCTTCCTGAGAGATGATGAATTTGACAAAGATGACATTAACAAATTTTGCCTACCAGCACCTCTAAGTTTTGAGACTCCAAGATGTTACTGCACCTGGCCAAGAAATAATCTGGCAAATAAACTCCTGTAACAGTGTCGTTCTCACACCTTGTTTTTTGCACGGATTAAGTAAACGAGATACAATGTGTTAATTAGTGAGCTTTAGAGGGGCTGCTAGGCAGATTTTGTTACCTTTTGGACAGGGACAAGCTAGCTCTTTCCCCTTGATTCCAGTCTTTGTGCTAAAGCTAAGCTAACCGACTGCTGGCAGTAGCTTCATATTAACCGTACAGACGTGAGAGTGACATCATCTTCTCATCTAACTCTTGGCAAAAAAGCAAATAAGCCTATTTTACAAATTGCCTAACTATTCCTTTAAATAATGGCAAATCAGATCTCAAACTAGTACCATAGAAGCTGCTGTATGATTTTACACCAGCATCACTATGTAAACCATGTGACTCCTCTAGCTTAGTGGTGTCGGAAGAACAAACTAGAAAAAAAAATTCACAGCCTCTCTTCAAAAGAGGCTTCGTGAATCCTTCTCAGTATGATTCATTATGATTTTCTAATGTCATTTGAGTCAATCTGATTTGTCATAATCAAGAGAGACCGTCAGTACCAGAGGAGTTAGTGCTGTTGCCAGACTTGTTTTTGTTTTCCGTAGATGGAGGGTGGTGCTGGTTTTGGGGCAGGGATATATCCTGGCTGGTTATTTATTTTTTTCCTCGTTGCTGTATTTGGAAAATGCTGCTTTGTCAGCAGGTCAGGTAGATTTTTTTCCTCCCCCAGTTTTTCTTTTCCCGCACAAACAAACATTAAGTGCACTCACGCACTCACTGCCACATACACACACATATTCACACTCATAATCTCTGCTTTGTCCTCTTTTCTCCTCTTTCCCTCCCTTTCTCTCTCTCTCTGCGTGAAGGCGAACTCAGCAGACCTCCAGGCTGCCAAGGAGTAAAGGCATTCTGGGTAATCCAGGGTGCGAGAAGGAAGAGGGAAAGAAAGGGGGGAAAAAACTCACGAAATCCCAACACACACTTGTAGCTGTGCATGATGTTGTACACTCAGACAAGCACACACACAAACAAACCAAATCCAGTCTCTCACCACTGAACCATGGAGATACAAAATCCATCTGTGTCCATCTGTACATTCATCTGCTGAGACAAATACAGGGTCTGTGTGCAGCAGAATATGGAATCCAAAAGCTGCACTGCATCCTGTTCTCTGTTGCCAAACATTAACGATTGGGAGATATGATGGAGAATGAGGGAGGATGAGGGAATGGCGAGGGTGGTGGGGTGGAGTAGAGGAGGATACAGGAGTGTCGTCAGTCCGCTTTTATCTTAGCTCTGATTAAACCTTGTTCCTGTCTGACCTAAAAAGTCAGCTGGCGGAAACTTCAGACACTGTGGGTGAATTTCACTGGAGCTCTTTACACCCAGCCGATGCCTTCAGAGAGGAAGAGAAAGCGAGAAGGGAGATCAGAGAAATGGAGAGTGGGCAGATACTGAAAAAATACACAGACACAGGCATGCTGGCTTTATGTGCTCACTGTTCACACATTATCATATATATGGATGTTCACTCTCCCACTCTGCATGTTGTCTGGTCTGTATACCTAATGAGGATGAGGAAGAGGCCGGTGCTGGGTGGTAACTCTGGGTTAGTAAGTAGTACAATGGCACAGGAAGCAAACAGAGGCTGTGCTGAAATGTGCCCACGCCACCCGTCTGGGACAAGCACAACAAAAAAACACAAGGTATAAAAATAAACCCATCTGCAGAAACAGGAAATGTCCCACTAAGGGAGAGACAGCATGGGAGACATGGGGGAAGACCCTTGGATTCCTTTTTTAGTAGTTAAAGTAGTTTAACTTTAGTAAAAACAGCAATACTGCTGTATAGAAATACTCCATTACAAGTAAAAGTCCTGCATTGAAAATGTAACTAAAGTAAAAGCACTTAAGTATTATTAGGAAAAGTATCAAAAGTAAAAGTACAGTACAGTGCCGAAATAAATGTCCCTGTGAGTATTATACTAGTGTATATTATATTATTGGATCATTTTACTGATGCATTGAAGTGTAAGTAGCATTTTACTGTTGGTCAAGTTACAGATGATTTGAACTATTTGATATTCTGTTGGGTAGTTTAATCTGAACAGTGCATCATATTATAATCTCATCATATATATACGTAAAATCTTAATCTCCAAATTAACTAAGTTATCAAGTAAATGTAGTGGAGTAAAATGTACAATATATACCTCTGACTTGTAAGTAGAATGAAATGGAAATACTCAAGTACAATACCTCAGATTTGTACTTAAGTACAGTACTTGACTTAATGTACTTTCCACCACTGCTGAGCAAAGAAATGTTGAGTATCTGCAGATGAGTGTGAGTTGTGATTTTTACTTCTTCGTTTCTTTGTGTGTGTTTCCGTGTGTGTATCTTTCAGAGTGCTGCAGCGGCTCCCAGCCCCGTTCTTGGGAACCTTCCCCCAGGAGAGGGCATGCCAGTGGGGCCAGTTCCTCCAGGATTCTTTCAGGTATATGGTGCATACCACTTACACGTACAGTATTAAATAATATCTTCTTTTTTTTTATTCAAGAAGCTGTTCCTCAAAGAACTCACTCACCCATACCTAACTGTATGTATTAACATACTATACCTTTGCATATGTGTATAATTTGCATTAATCAGTGTGTGAGGGAACCACTGTGTGTTTTTCAAAACGGAGAGAAAAGTGTCTGACAGGAGAAATAAATCTCTTGCAAACAAAAAGTCACACATGCAGCTTCGCCCCAGATCCTCCCTGTTCTCCATCAGAAGGACTCTGCCAGTTGTACATTGATTAACCGTCATTATCAGTCAAACTCAGATGCTCGTATCCGACACACAGATCAATAGCCTTCATAGGCATTTCTCAGCTCCGCTTTCAAAAAAACTCAAACTTTGAGTCCGAACAGCCTTTTTCATCTCCTTCTGAAAATCAATTGTTCTTTGAAGACAGGGTCTTGTCAAGACCTATCGGTTAAAGAAGCGCAACAATTGCCAGATTGGCAGGTCTTCTTTTAGGTTCCATAAAATTATTTGCATATGGACTGGATCAGAGAATATCTCAGAATGCACAGCTGAATTTTGAACTGAATTTTCCTTTGATGGATCTTCAGCACAGCTGGGAGATGAGAAGAGAGGTAATTAGACAAGACCCTGATCAAAACAAATGGACCATTGCTCTCTAGTGGCATGTTATTGTATTGCTTCCCCAACACTGCAGACTGGCTTTGCTGACCACAGTGGCATCAGTTCAGCAGACATAGCAACAGCATTGCTACTGTCTGTGGTGAGGACAAGTGAAAACCCACTCACAGCTGCAAAAGAGCTTCTCACATGCTGCCAAACTGCACACAGTTAACACATACACTTACATCATTATTAACAAGCCTCATCTTTTATTCTCTCATTCTTTTTCCATAAATCCAATCCAATGAAAATGCGGTCGGCTTCTCGACTCTGCTGTCATGGAACTGTTGGGAACTGCCCAAAACTCAACAGAAGACATATGCAGTAGTTCTGGTTGGTTTCCTGTTTTAGAGAGTGAAAGAAACTTCCCATAGTGCTCCATTCAGTTTGCACACCACTTTTGTTTCTGTGAAAGGGGTTATAAAAGAAGGATGAACATTTGTCACCTGGCTTGGCAACCTAGAATATTTTGAGAATCTTGAGAAGATTTTTCTTTCAATTTAATCATTTTTTGAAGTATGTAGATACTATGTTTTAAGACATTTCCCTTTAAAATCACCTGTCTTAAGTAGTGTTTTGTTACAGTCTTGACATGGGCAAGTTTTTAAAGACTCGCTTCACTACAGCCTAGTGACACAGCAAACCTGAGTGTGTCACGCATGTGATAGATTGTGTGCACAGTACTGATGACCCTGAGTGATTCAAACTGCATCGATGCTGTTTGTTTCAGCCATTTATGTCACCTCGATACCCTGGAGGTCCCAGACCACCCCTCAGATTACCCAATCAGGTAAGAGCCACACTGACACCTGCAGGCAGCAGACAGAACTGTGCACAGTAGAAATGGACAGTGTGTGACAGTGATGATAATGCTGCTGATGGATACTTTTCCCTCCGTAGGGACTTGGAGGAGTCCCAGGTGGCCAGCCTATGTTACCCAGTGGAATGGACCCTACAAGACAGCAAGGTACTCATAGGCACACAAACAAACACAGGCATAAGACATTTTATTAGCATTATTTTATCTTTTGATTTTAAGCAAAAAGTATTTTCTGTGGCGCCACAGCCTGATAGAGCTTTTGCCATGGAACTGACATCCCAATACTGTTAGCAAGAGTAAGAGTCTGCGGCCACGTTAGCAGTTCTGTAAAGCCGCTCTTAGGCACGGCAGTGCTTTGACCTAAAATAACTTTAGCATGCTAACATGCTCACAGTGACAATGCCAACATGCTGAATTTTAGCATGTTTTGTTCACCATCTTATTTTAGCATCTTAGCTTGCTAACATTTGTTAATTAGCACTAAACTCAAAGTAAAGCCCAGCATAATGGGAATGTCATTAGTTTTGCAGGTATTTGGTCATAAACCAAAGTAATGCACAAGTAAAAATTTTGACCTGATGATGACACTAAATGAAAAGTTAAGGAATCAGAAAAGTTATTTCAGTTCATCCTTTGGGGAACACGAATGTCTGTACCAAAATAAGTGCCAATCCATCTAGTAGATGATATTTCACTCAAAATCACAAATGTCAACCTAATTGGGGCACTAGAGGAACAGTCAGGGGATCACCCAATTCAGTAGAATTCATCCTCTGGGCACCATGAAACCAAAATTTCATGGCAATCCATCAAATAATTTTTGAGGTTTTTCAGTCAGTTTTATTTATATAGCCCAATATCACAATTCACAATTTGCCTCAAGGGGCTTTACAATCTGTACAGCATATAACACCCTCTGTCCTTAGACCCTCGATTCAGATGAGGAAAAACTCCCCCCAAAAAACCCTTTTAACAAGTAAAAAATGGAAGAAACCTCAGGAAGAGCAACAGAGGAGGGATCCCTCTTCCAGGACAGACAGACATGCAATAGATGTTGTTTGTACAGAATAGATTCACAACAGACAATCATAGTATATACAGTTATGATGACACAATGTAGATTGTAAAACATAAGTGAAGAGGGTGGATACAAGAGAACGCTATTGTGGCTAAAGAACACATTGAAGAGCCACGCTGTTGCACTGGCTGATATATTTCTTCATTACGATGAATTCGGTTGTTGTGGTTTATTCTAAAACAACTACATTTTTTTGGTCTCTCAAGAGTCACAGTGGAGATCACAGAGCATGCTCCGAGGAGAAATTTTATATGCTTTTGCTATTTTTGATGGGATGTAAGGAGTAAGATACACTTGCCTTGTTCATCATAATGAAGGAATATGTCACACAATGCAACAGTATGGCATCTTTATGTGTTTTTAATGGTTTTTGGATGACAATAAAGTTCTACGGCATGGAGACATAAGCTATATCAGTCTGTGGTTACACAGACAATACTTGTTGGCCGGGTGATCTCATTGATAGTTTAGTATCTTCATGGGATTTGTTGATAATAATAAAAATATATCTTCTTATCCTTAAAGTATACCCCCATTTACACAAAATAATCACTCTACCAGACAACACATAAATTATGAATAGATTAAAATACTCAGGATGTTCAGTTACTGTTCAGCTCAACCCACACTCAACTGTAAATGTCAAATGATGGTCTCATCATCTCAGAAATTGATGTCCACCTGGGGATTTGAAACCCCACAGTGCCCAGATAAAGGTGTAAAATACAAAAGTACATGAAGCTTATTTGAAGAGAGAGGTGATAAAGGCACACATGACCAAAAATGGCCGACTGACGAATAAAACATTTACCCGAGTCTGACAAATCCTGAACTGGAACAAACCGGTGGCTTTTTATAGTTTGACTGTTTTTCTGTGTTTCAGGACATCCAAATATGGGAGGACCAATGCAGCGGATGACTCCACCCAGAGGCATGGTACCATTAGGGCCCCAGGTATGGGACCAGATGATTTGTGGGAATAGTTACAAAGCATTGGTTCTGATAGTTACACTTTTGTAGACATAACTGAGGGTATTTTGGTGTCTTTTTTTAGAGCTATGGAGGTGGGATGAGACCACCACTGAATGCCCTGGTTGGTCCTGGGATGCCTGGCATGAACATGTGAGTGATATCTACATAATGTAATATACACACACAATATGTAAATGTAAATAATCTCCCCCTATTTCTTTCACTCAGAGGGACAACTTTAAACTGCAAATGTCCTTAATCTCTCACTCCAGTAGACATAGTCAGCCATTTCCTTTATGTAGCTTTTAATTACAACTTTACTGTATGTTTTTGGCTCTTAGAAGTCTGGAAGTGGAGCTAGAAGCCAGCTTTTCTCTATTTTGTCTTCTTTTGTCCTTTTTTTTACTTGTTCCCATAAACCTCTCTCGGGCAACAGAAGAACTTGTTGTTGCCAACTCTTCCCAAATAAATTGGAAACAAAGAAGCTTGCCGAAAGCAGAAAACTAAAGTGTGTGTGTGTGTGTGTGTGTGTGTGTGCATTCCAGGGGACCTGGTGGGGGTAGACCCTGGCCAAATCCTCCAAACTCCAATTCGGTAAGTGCTCTAACAAAGACACCCAACAGAAAGTTTAAAAGTTATTTCATTTCTTTCATGATTTTGTTCTGTATTTTTGCAGACTCCTTACTCTTCTGCATCTCCAGGAAGTTATGTGGTATGTATGTTTAAGTTTAAACTGTTGCTATTCACCAGATGTACAGGCTGTAATTTTTTATTACAGCCTGTACTGTATCATTAGTTCATGAATGAATCTTATGGAAACCAAAACTGTAATTTCAGGGACCTCCAGGAGGAGGGGGGCCACCTGGGACCCCAATAATGCCAAGTCCAGCAGGTAAACTCTCTGTATGCATGCGTGTGTGTTTATACATATGTGTATGCTCTTTTCTCCTCTTATTGTTTCTCCATTTGTTACGTCAGATTCAACCAACTCTGGTGACAACATGTACACTATGATAAACACAGTCCCTCCAGGTGGAAGTCGGCCAAATGTGAGACATTTTTCTCTCTGTATATCACTGTGTCTGAGTGTACTGCAGTGCAGATGGTTATATAGTTTGTGTGTGGGTGTAATAACTATTTTGTTACAGGTATATTATTGTCTCCTGTGTATGTTCTCCTCAGTTCCCTATGGGTGCAGGTGGCGACGGTCCATTAGGGGGAATGGCTGGAATGGAGCCCCATCACATGAATGGATCATTAGGTACAGGAACACATTGACACTAAATCTCTGGTTATGTTTTACCCTAATTTGTCAAATAATTTAGGCAAAACGAACATTCATTTGATAACTGTGTCATTTTCTCTCAGGGTCAGGTGATATGGACAGTCTCCCCAAGGTTAGAGAAGATATTTATCTACTTTGAAACTCTAGTTTGCAATTGCACTGCACGTCTGGTTTTTACCATTAAGCTGTGTTTTACATACTTTTTTACAGAACTCTCCTGGAAACCTAAGTATGAGTAACCAGCCCGGGACCCCCAGGGAGGATGGAGAGATGGGAGGAAACTTCCTTAACCCTTTTCAGAATGAAAGTGTAAGTCAACTGTCAGTCAATTCAATTCAATTTTATTTTATTTATATTGTGCCAAATCATAACAGAAGTTATCTCAGGGCACTTTTCATATAGAGCAGGTCTACTACTACTACTACTACTGTATGTGATGGTTAGAGGGATCTTAGGTGTTTAACTATTAGGTTGACCATGAACTCAAGTTAAAATGGGTTCACAAAATGTTAATGCTTTTAAAAAGAGTAGTTTGACATTTTGGCAAATAGACATATTTGCTTCCTTGCAGAGAGTTAGATGAGAAGATCAATAACACTCTCAAATCTGTACAGTAAATATGAAGCTACAGCCAGCAGCCAGATACTGGTGTATAACGTGAACACTTATTTTTCCTCATCTCATCTCTGCAGTATTCTCCAAACATGACGATGAGCGTGTGAAGGCTCTGGGAGCAGGTTTGGTCCGTCGCTCAGTAAGCTGGTGTGGATCAGTGAAAAGCAGAGAGACAGGATGTGATGTCATCTTAGGCCAGTGACTCTTCCTGTACCACCACCTGCCTAGTCAGGGCAGTTGCCCAAGGCTCCGTCCTTCTACTACCCCCCACCTTCACCGCCCCCACCCAACTCCATTGTTTCTGTCCACGTCTCTTCTCTCCTGTTTCTTCTCCCGTTCTAAGTGGTGACTCTGCTACATCCATCAGTTCTCCCTCTGCAACTATGAGACTGTACAAAGGAACCAAATTGAAACAACCCGGAGGAGAACTCTTTGTATATTTGCATACAGTGTGTATGAGACTGTGCACACACTCCAGTCACAGACAGATGTCTCGGCCTTTTGCATCATATCACGGAGTTCAGGCCCAAAAAACTAAAGGCTAATATCTTATTTATTCTAAAATTAAAATTTTCAAGGATTTAAAGAGATATAGACACTTTTTGATTGACAGTGAAATTTAATCTAACTGCTTGTCACGTGGAACATCTTCTGTCTTTTCTTGATAAATTACTTTGTCCATTACTGGAAGAGAATTGGAGGGACATCACAATCATATTACCATGAGGTGTATTTGAGGCTTGTGCAGATATTTGTAGTCTAGTAATTTGAAGTCTTTTCAAGTTTTGTGGTTGTCTAAATCTTTACAACCACTAACATTGTGTTTTATGTTTTATACTATGGGTCTAAGAAGTTTTTATTTTTCATCCCCAAGCTCAGCCACAGATGTGGAAAATGTCCGTTCTTTCCTTTCTGCCTTTCCTCTTTGACATGTTGGCAAGGCCTAATGAGGCAAATTAAGTGCAGATCAAAGGCAGCTCTTTGTTCACACTTTAATCATGATTTGCAGAAAGGCTTCAGCACAACCTGAAACATTTGTCACATTAAATGGTTATTGCAAAATAAAACTTTGTTCAAGGCTTAAAGTGAGACTATGTAACTTTTGTTGAATAGTAGCCACTGTTGCCACTAGTGACAATTACAGAAAAATGGTAAATGGTAAAATAATGGCAAAAGTGGATAAGAGTCATAGAGTCCGTGAAGTGGCGTAGTAAGTGGCCCCATTATAGAGTAATATCTCGCTAAAGTTTGTAACATTAGCTAACATTTAGCAACCAAAGGCTACTAGTCATTCCAGACCAAGCAAGGCTGTAGAAGCAAAACCCCTAAGTGTACTGTATTGAGAGTTTTATTGCTTATGAATTGAACTTTCTATATGTAAGAGGAAGAATGCGTTATTTCTTCATTCAAAAGTTACATAGTCTCACTTTAAATCATGCCAGATTTAACTGGAGAGAGCAGTAAGGATAACACTGGGGAGGAAGGTTTGCACAAAGGTTAATACCCAAAGGTTTGCAATAAGCTTAATAATAGTACAGACTGAACGTTTTTTTCATAATTAAGAGATGCATCTATCTGTATTGAGCGATAAACCTTTGGTGTGATTCAAACCATAAGACTCCCCAGTGTGAGAGGTATACCGAGTTTCCTTTTTGGAGGATTTTACAAAGTTTAAGATGGGATCGATTTTTTCCATGTGCCCATGTTATCTATCAAGAGGGGACACTGAACCTGTATGTGTAGACATATGATTTGTTTGTTTTCTTTGCTGAGGCCTACTCTCATCTCTAGTTCTTTAAACCTTTTTCCAAATGATTTATCAGTTTACGTCCTGGAGCCACAGTTGGAAAATGGGTATAATGGTCCACATTCTCTGGAGATAAAATGTTAAAATGAGAGAGAGAGAGAAATCAAAGATGGATGACCAGTATGGATGGTAAACTGTAAGACACAAGCTTGTAAAGTCACTTTGGTCACTCATCTTTTATTGTCATCCGGATAAACTGTGATCTCAGTGTGATGTGAAAGTTTGGTTGGTACAGAAAGCTAAAATAAGCTTGTTTTTAATCAATGTTTTAAACTTTTTTCACTGCCCAAGATGTATTATCATCATGTACAAAAGGTCGATATGCCTGTGAACATTCTCCTCTTCCCTCCCTTACTGCAAAGTGTACAGCTCACAAATGTAGCTCCTCTGTCTTGTATGTGTATTTGATATTATTATTATTTAAAGAAAAATCTGGAGAGAATTATTGCAAAAGGGAGGGATGGACTGATGATGCACCATCACAACTGAACAGAGATATTTTATTTAGTTTTTGTGTTAGATTGAAGCCATAAGTGGGAGTACAAGAAGATGCATTTGTAAATTGGATCAATGTTTTCTGTTTTGTGGGACTCCATTTGTGATGTGTTCATTTTCTCTTTTTTATTCTTGTATTATGTTTTTGTAAATACACAGAGAAGTATTTCATGGGTTTTGAATATGCTAGTATAAAGCTTCTCTTCCCTTAGTCAAAGTGTCTAAGCTCTTTTCATTTGTGAGGACTGTGTGTGTATGGACATGAACTCAGTCACTTCAGGTTGTATTTGAGCGTGTTTGTAGACAATTTAATGTTACCACGAGTTATGTCTCTAAATTGTATGCTGTGGTTCAATCTGCTCTCTGTATTGTACAGCACAGCAGTGTCTCCAGTGTGATAACATTTAAGAACAAAGACTGGCTTTGGGGGGATGATCACAGTCTTCATTACAGGTTTACTGTCACTGTCACGGCTGCCATCCACTTTGTAACAGAACTTTAAGTGGTCTAGAGAGCTGGGCTTGTGACAGTCCCAGGAATGGCCGGATAAATATGGGTCGGTAAAGCGAAAGTGATCATCCAGGATTAACCTGATACTGTCTGATCAATCTGGTTGGGGAATAGCAAGGACCGTCCCTCGTTACCACCAATGAGGTGCCCTTTAGCCATTGCCCCTCAGCAAGGACGCAGGACAGCTCCCACGTGTGAACTGTGTGATCATGAACAGGAAATTCCTGCAAAAGAGAGCCTGGCTCTACCTGGATAATTAAAAGTTTTTCAAAAAGAACTGAAAATGGGAGGGGCATAAAAATGAACAAGCATTAAAGGAATAGTTTGGCATTTTGGGAAATACACTTATTCACTTTCTGACTGAGAGTTAGATGAGAAGATGATCAGAGAGTGGTGTCAATCTCATCTAACTCTCCACCAGAAAGCGAATAAGCGTATTTCCCAAAATGTCGAACTATTCCTTTAAGTAAAATACATGGTCTATTCAGGAAGACACCGCCCTCCTGGAGCCCAGCACATGTTGCCCCATGTTTTACAGGTTCATTTTCATTGATGGAGCACAAATCACGGTAGCTGGGGCGATCAGTACGGTAACAACCTTCCAGTAGTAAGATGGTGGAAGATTAAACTTTTGCAAGCTTTAGAGGTGCAGTCATAGTGAAATAAGAGCCCACTGTTCTGTAGTTATAATGTAGCTGCCACATTATTATTCCCAGCAGCAGACTCTCACAAGTAAGAGATCAAAAGAAATGATTTCAGAAAGTTTTAATGTGACGGCTTTAGTAAACAGCATAGTCAGCACTGCAATTCTTATTTACTCCATGTTCAACCCCATTAATGTCAACACTGCATGTAGATTATTTTACATATGTATACCTCAGACTGTGTGATCTTTGAATATTGCATGAGTGCATCTCTCTCTCTCTCTCTCTCTCTCTCTCTCTCTCTCTCTCTCTCTCTCTCTCTCTTTGTCCTCACACACACAGAAAGTGTGAGGCTACGATCACCCACAGAAGGAATAATTCATCCTGCACAACAGAAAACAGTAGGAGGGAACTTTTGGTAGAACCACAAAAAAAATACCACAGTATTTCTCTTGCATTACACCATGATACTGCATCAAAAATGGTCTTTCTTATACACAAACGCATGCAATAAACATTTACCATATATGAAATATTTATCCCTGCCTTCTGCACCAGAAAACCAAATAGACGAGTGACCTGCGTAATACTATCTCTTGCATCATTCCTTTGCATATATACTCTTTGGTCTCTGCAGAGATGCATTTGAACCATTTATTACACAATCCATTTCATAAACACACAAACATACTGTAGTCCGCCCACCACCCATGTCCCTATTCTCTCTCTCTCTCCCTCCGATATTTATGTAACTTCCCCTCTGCTAGTCTTCACGTTGGCCTTCCTGCAGGAGTTTTAATCATGTCTGTTCAGTTTTGTTTAGCTTTGCTTGGCTCTCTCCTCGCTGACTGTTGCATCTGATTCAGACTGTAAGGAGCTGCTTAAACCTCTGGAGGATCGAAGCCGGGTACGTTGCCCTCAGCATTTACAGGATTTACAGAATAAAGCAGAATCGAGGGCACACTGGTGGTTTTGCATGATTCAACCTAACCTAACTATAACTTACCTTTTTATTGTTTGGTGATGTACCTGAAAGCAAAAACCGTTTCTTTTCTTGGTGATGTGTTCATGAAGCCCCAATGTCTGGGGGGTTTGAGAGCCACAAACATCCACAAGCTGTGTTTTCAAAAAGATCAAGCTGCTGGGGAAAAACAATAGGTGAACATGGATGCCATAAGAAGGATAATGTGAATTCAAGAGTATAGTTGCTTTGAAGAGGTCAGTGTTTAGCAATCTCAAAAGCACTTGAACACACCAGCTAAATGTTCACCGTGTTTGCTTTCCTGCTTTCTTACTGACTTGAATCTACAATAAAAAAACAAATAATGCTTTAATTAACAGTTAATGCATGTTAATTGTAAGCAATTTGAAGGTTGGACTAATAACGTGCATATTTTTTAAATGTGCTATACATTGCCCTAATTAGATCTCAGAGGCACTCCTCAAAACTAAGAGGATTGTTAGATTGGTGCTCCAAAATCTCATCACCAAGATGAGTTTTAATCTTGCACATCTGTGTCTAGGTTTCTGGAAAAAGGATATTCCATGCTTAAGGCAACCAGTGCATAAGGTAACTGGTGTGCTTATTATGTTTACCTTTTCTTACAAGGGATGGAAAATGTCATCACGGAGGTGTTAATTCCACCTTCCCAGGAAACTCCATCACAGTGAAAATTATGATAAATATTATTATTATAACAATATGTTAATCTTCTGTTTATATCTAATAGTTTACTTTAACTCCTCCAGTCATGAGCATGTTGGGAAGCACCAGGTGACCTGCCCTGACTGCATCCTCTGGACAGACACCTCAGTGACAGAGGGCAACAGGGAAACCAGAAAAGGCAGAAACCTCTACCTCTTCAGTGAGTTCACAGTTGTCTGTAATTGTCTGTAACAGCTTTTCTGTACAGCGATGTGCAAAACCCCAAAACTCAAAAGTGAATTATTTATTTCATAGATGTTTTGACTAGTTAGTTGAGATAACATTAACTTTTCCCTGGTCTTCTCTGCCCTGCAGCAAAGACTGGGAAAATGGATGCCGCTCATCTGGAAGTTTTCAAGAAATAGGCTGCGTGCCTCGACTTCCCACCAGAATTCCACTTTGAAGAAACCACAGGTAAGATGCTGCCGTATCTCTCTCTCTGTCTTCACCACTACACACGCAGTAACAGTAAGTATGTGCAGCTTGATTTCCTGCCTTTGTTTCAGATCTGTACGCTGATGAGAAGGTGGCTGCCACAGATGCAAAGGAGGAAGAACAATAGAGAAAATGCACGTTTTAGGGATTGCTGTCGCCTGCACCTCAAATCTATCCTGAGACCTGAAGTTACTCCATGAGTCAAATTAGTTTTCAAGTATGCTTGTGTGTATCACAGATGTCTTGATAGATGTAAAGAGAACACATTTCTTTTCATCCTGCAGGATGAGGGAAAGTTAGTCATCATGCCAGACTTGATATTTTCAGTAGATTGCTGTATTAAAGAGAACTGATTTCGCATTTACTCTCAGATTCACAAATCATGATGGATACCAAAATGAAATGCCTTTTTCTTTTATGCATATAAAGCTTAACAAAAGGAAACACTGTATGTTTGCGTGCTTCTATTGTTCATAAATGAAATCTATTTGTACTTTCTGGTTCTTGACATGCTATAGCCGGCGCTACTAAGTAACTTCCAGTGAGCCTCCAGTGATTTCTGAGTTGTTATGACTTAAAGCAACTATTCTGGACTGCGACTAAAATGGGTGTTGGGGAGTCAAAGATGGAAATAATAAGCAGAGCTGGGGACTGGCTGACTGTTTCATTCATGCATACTCTTATTCTGCCTCAACACTTGTCTTTTCATGTTGTCTACTTGTCGGAGAGCCCCTTGAAGGAGGGCGAGCAACTTCTGCAGCCCTTTCAGAAGCTGTCCTGCACTGTGTGGAGTAGTACAACTTCATCTCATTTAATTTCACCAGGCTTTCACCACGCTTTTAACCGTCACGTATCCCAAAATTATAATGTACTGCAAAATGAAACTGTAATATCTCTCCCTGGCTCAATATGACTTAAGGATCTCCAAAATTATTAAAAGTAAAAGATGGCAACTGAATAAAGTTTATGTGTCTTACATAACACAGTTTCGAACTATTGTCAGCGTCAATAAAGAGTGAAACTCACACACACAGAGACACACCACCTACATGATGGTATATACAATACTTCATGTATGATTTACAAAATCTCTTCTTACTATATCTATTAAGATTTAATGCAGATCTTTATTTATCATCTACTGTACCAGCCAGAAACTGAGCAAAAACACAAACTAAGAAAACATGAAACACAAAATTTGCTTTGAATGTTTGCTTGACAAAACTGTACCTCTTTTACAAACAAAACTTTCTAGATATGCGGCCATGAAAAGCAATTGGTGATATTGACAAACGGCATTTTGCAAACAAACTCTAAACACATGTTGACTGTCCTCATCTTGCAGTCTTTGTGTGTTGACCTCTGATAAGGATTTTTCAGATGGAGCAGATCAGCTGAACCAGAGTGTGTTGGCCAAGCACAAAGTCCCTGATTGGGACTAGAGTTTCACAGGAAACACATGAAGTACATTGTCGTACTGTGACTAACACATCATATGTGAAGTATTACCATCATTATCATTATTAGTAATGATTTATCCCCTCTACAAAACTGCCTCTGTGGGCAGTTAATGTTATGTAAGCTTTATAAGCTTGCACCTGCCCTGAGGAAACAAAAAACTACTTGACGTCAAAGACGCCAATATCCACCGTGTGTGTGTTCGATGAATTAGCAAATAAAAGTAGTTTATGGAAATATTTATGTTTTTAGACCATTGCCATTGGTGAAATAAGAGATGAGGACAGGAGAGGAGACATTTCTGTGTTTGTGTCTGTGTGTGTGTATCTCTCTCTTTATTTTTTCTGCCTTTGTGTGTGTGTGTGTGACTGTGCAGGGGGTTCATATATTGAAAGATACAGGGGTCTTGCTATTCAGACTCTGCCAGCTGGCTGTTATGTAACGGGATAAATAGGACACAAGTCCTCGCTGGCTGGATGTGAAAAGTGAACTGCTCCTTCCCTCCAGGAGAAGAGGAGTGTGTGTGTGTGTGTGTGTGTGTGTGTGTGTGTGGCCCAGCCCACTGTTGCACAACACTTCCCCTGGTTCCTTTGAGGAGGCTCTAGCTGGCAGGATCCCTGACATTAGTGTTGCTCTCTGGCTGCCTGCTGTCTCGAGCCATGGCTGCACAGCTGGTTGTTGCTCTGCTGGCTCTCACCTCCCTGAGTGCTGCATCTGAACTGGACTGTAAAGAGCTGGTTAAGCCTCTGGTACTGGACAGCCACAGCCCCGTGAGTATCAGTGATTATTTGTTATCAGCTGGACATATGTGAGGAGGCTCTGAAGCACAGTGCTGTGTGTTAATATGCCCTGAATGGCTTTTTGTTTTGTTTTGGTTTTAACTTTACTTAAATGTACTAAAATGTGCTACAGTCTGATTTATAGTAATTAAGGCTGTTAAAAAATGTGGAGTTTTTTATGGAGTCTTAAAAAACATAATTGGTCATTAATCAGTCTTAAAATGAACTTACATTAGTCATTACGGTCTGTTATATATTATTTTTGTTTATCATTTCACATTAGTAAAGCTCAAGCATATCCAATCTCCCATGCACATGAATGCATCTTGTGTATCAAGGCTAATGTACATTAATTACCCTCTTAGCAGAAAAACAACTGTGATAGTATGTGACTTTAGCAAAGAACTTTAGATTCTTAGTAGAAATTCCATTTTTAATTCTCTTGCACTTCTTAGCAGATAACAAACCAAAATTAAGTTTTTTATTTCTTAATAGGAAAGAATCTAATATTAAGTAATTAATACAACAATGGCCTATTAAGCTGTTCTGGAGCTTTTCTCCCATTTATCATGGGAGTTTAAATTTAATCTCATGGGAGATTAACGACTTGGGTGTTAACTGCTGTTTCCATGGTCACAAAATGGTAACTTTCAATCTCAACAATATGAAGCCCTTTTTGAGTAGATAAACAATGATGGCAAGAAAAATGATACCTCTATCTCATTAAAGACAATTTCTCTGACAATTTTTTTTTGCCTCTGTGTGGGTGGCAGATCTATGGGAAGTGGGTGCTCCATGTGGGGTCGTGGGACCAGCCTGGCCTGAAGAGCGACCTGGTGTCGGTGAACAGCTCCTGGGTGGAAATGTCGGCTTCCTCTCACAGCGGAGTCATCACCATCTACTGGGCCGACCGCCTGTAAGGACACTACTGACTGCCACAGTTTACGGTTAAGAGTGCGTGTTGAAAGATTGATGTGGATTGTTACTCTAGTTTTTTCTCATTACAGAAGTGAAGATAAATGCCTTCAGGGTGTAGCCAATGCCACCATCTCAGGAATGACCAGTCACACCAACTGTATGTATCTGGACATATTCACAGTATTTTCCTGTTTACACCCCGACTCACCATCTCTCTCTCTTTATACAGTGTAATGTTATGTGGGTGATGCATGCAGCCAAAGCACATTACCAAGGTGTAGGTGGATTTCATATAAGAAACACAAGGCTCCACATACAGTATCTGAATATTTTCTACTTATTATTACTTATACTTAATACTTACTTATTATGTGAGATTTTATTGTGCACCGTTTCAAATTGATGTATGAAAATAAAAAACTGCACTTGTTTTAATGTCTTGCATTATGGGTGCATTCAAGTGGAGGCTTTGTTTTATGGATGTTTCACAGTTAATATCCACGGTCACACTTCATATCATGATGGGAAGTACTATGAGACCTGCTCCGACTGCCTCCTGTCCGAAGACACCACCCTTCTCCCTGACGGCAAGTCAAAGGGACGATACCTTTTCCTCTTTAGTAAGGCTGTTTTTCTTTAACCTCCATCACTGAATTGAGTAAAAATATACTGTTTTTGGTCAGTATTTTGACATATTACTTTGCCATTTGTCTGTCCTCTCTCCCCTGGTTTCTCTTCATTCTCTCTCCCGTTTTATTCCTCTGGCTCCTCTTTTAAAGCACGGACCGGCACTCTGGAGCCATCTGAGTTAGAGACCTTCAAGAAGCAGGCGGAGTGTCTTAAATTCCTCCCAGAGTACCACTTTGTAGGCACAGGTCAGCTGTCATTTCAGCTCTGCCTCTTCCTGGCAGCCAGTTGAATTATCAAAGTGAATATTCTTCATGCTACTTTCTCCACCAATCATTCACTTTCTCTTATTTCAGATCTGTGTCCTGATGACAGGGAAACTGCTTCACCTACTGCTGAGAATACAGAGAATGGTGAAAATGATGTTCAGCCTACTGCAAAGTAAAGCACTGAGGTGTCATAGCTCTGCGAATAGCCTGCACACACCCAGACACATCCACCTTAACATGTAGTAAATAGTGTTGTAATGTGATCTGCATTGGCACTGATATAATATTGTGCTGTGGAATAACTTTACATTCATCCAGCCGCAATAAGTTCAAGGCCTGATGGTGTCATGTCATGTTAGATCTGTATAGTCTTATTATTGTGTGTCTCTGTCTGCTTAGCCTCTCATGATTTAATTTAGGAAATGTGAAATCTGAAAAGCTCATGGCATATTCTGGCAGGTACAGTAATGGCTGAAAAATCCACTTAAATGCCTTCTTTAAATCAATTTATATTATAGTATATATAACTGTTTTATAACTGGTTATGTGGGGTAAATAAAACACCTTTCAGCCTCCCTTTGTACTGTGTCCTAGTCATTTATTTCTACCCTTATTCGGATAAAGTGTTTGGCTTCTGAGCTCCAACATTTCTTTATCCATTTTCAAATATAATAGAAGATGCCAAGAAGATCTGTCAAGATTATACGCTTCATCCAAACTTCTACAGCTCTTCTCAAATGCACCGCTGTTCCCAGAAACTTCAACAAAGACTGTTGCTAGGTAATGTCAATGTTAGGGGGAGAAAGAAGACATCAAACTTTTAAACTGTCACCACAAGGAGTCCACCGAGACCCACAGGGAAACAACCTTCGATCTATTGAAGAAAAGCGGCTTCAGGTCCCTTTTAAATGTCTCAACAGTCCCTGACGAATTGTGGCACTTTGCCGGAGTTCATTCAGGGGCAGCGGTATGGGCAACAGAGGACTGTTGAGCTGGCCATTCAATGCTGAGCAAAAGAAATCTACATGGCTCTGCATCGTCATTAAAAAAACCTTCACTGGTGCATGAGAGCATGCAGAGATACCCCCCCCTCCTCCTCCCCCATATTAGCACTTGCACAACTTTTTTTTGGTTTGAAACCCCAGAGGGAAAATGAATCAGCGTTAGACGCTTTCTGTTGCAGCTTCAGTAACATCCTTTGCAGTGCTGCTGTCTCTCCCTCTTCCATCTCATCCTCACCCTTCTGCCTCACCATGGCTCTGCCTGTTGTTGTATTTCTGCTGGCTCTCACTTCCCTCAGTGCTGCATCTGCACCTGACTGTACGGACCTGGTCAGACCTTTTATGCCAGAGGACCCCAAACTGGTAAGATGTGCTTGATGATCCTTTTTCTGTCTTATTCATCCCAGTGATGGTTGCTTTTATTTTCAAATCATATTATCAATAAGCACACTCAGATAGTTTTAATATAGTTGAATGTTGACTTTTTATGTGAAGGTTTTTGGAAAATGGGTGTATGTGATGGGAGCTGGAGACCCCAAGCCGTACCACAAGGCACTGGAGTCTCTGAAAAGCTCCTGGATAGACTTGTCTCCCACTTCTGACAGCCAAATTGTGACATTACGTTGGGGAGATCACTACTTGTAAGTCTGTTGATTTAGTTAATGAAATATGTTGGGCAGAATCATCCTTAAAAAGAGTTTGTAGCAGTATATTAGAAAAAAAAGTTCTACCTTTGCAGACAGCATGATTAATTTTAAGCTTGTGAAAACAAAATTCTGTCACAGCATATCTTGTTTCTCAGTAATCGCTGTATCTTGTGGGAGGTAAATGCAACAGTCTCAGGACTTGCCACCACATTTCGCAGTAAGTGAACATGTATGATGTATAGATTAACACATGAGAAGAGATGAAGCAGCTTATGTCTTCAGCATGATATTAACAGGAGGAATAAGAGCATAGTATATCCACAATAACAGATCTCCATATAGGCTACAAAATATTGCATACTCATCAGTCACTCTACTGTCCTCACTTTTAAAGAAAATCTGTCAGACCACAAAGGACATATTCTACAGACTTGCTCTGACTGCCTGCTGTGGACAGACACCTTTCGAAATGGGGACGTCACCGGTAGATACATCCTGCAGTTCAGTAAGTCCTGTCCTCATCAGTTTCAACACAGTTGGGTCAGAGTTTCACATGTGGTAACTCCTTTTTAAAATCTCCCTTCTCTTTCAGCAAGGACAGGAGAAACAGATCCCAAAGACGTTGAAATTTTCAAGAAACAAGTTGGGTGTCTGAACTTCCCAGAGAACGTCCACAGCTATGATGGTAAAACAGGTCAGTAAGTCTTTCGTAACCTGTAATGACTGTAGCTAAAAACAAAGCTGGACCTGTGACTCTAGGTCTTTACTAGGCAATACAACTTACACAAGTTGCCACAAGGTGGAGATGTTGTATTGTGAAATGCAACATTTAAATAGTTTTATACATTGTCTTTATAAAGCAAACTTAATTTTTATTGGAATAATTCCATGAAGTGCAATGCACATGGTCAGGAAATGGAAATGGAGAGCATCATTCTCCATGATGCTCAGGGGAACTGTCACATTTGCTCTCTTCTGTTCTCCCCTTACAGTTTATCTTTTTTTTTTATGTTTTCCTGTGTTTCAGAGCTCTGCCCCGACGACAAAGAGAGCACAGAGTGAGCAGTAATAAAAAAGGACAGAGATACAGCAACATTTGTATTAAGCAGTAGTTTTGTTTTGATTCAATTATCTATACTTTAGCGCAGAATTTACTATTTACACACATATTTTGGCTTGATGAATGCCAGTGAATCAAGAGATTATTGATTATATGATTTTACATATTTACTTATAAAAACCTATAACAGATGACGATACACTGAATTGCATTATGAAAATCGTGGTTTCAAAACCGCAGTTTTTGTACAGTCATGCAGTTACTACATTACATGTAATGCTTTTCAGATTAAAACTTTATTATTATTATACACTAACTGTTTCATTCATATGATTAATTGAAAACAAGGATATGAAACAAAAAAGCAGAAAATGTTCTGCTATGCTGGCTGTGAAATTAATTTAACATCACGCGCTGTCATACTGGTGGATATATTTCATAATTACAAAATAACAAAAAGTTATTTGGTCTTTAATGTAAACAATTATTCATCCAATAAGCTAATTTAAGTGCAAATTAAATCCAGCACTACCAGGCACTGGACACACTCTTTGGATTTAACCCAAGCATTTCCTTAGTAAGGATTTAAATACACGTTGACTCTGCTGTATTATATTGTGGGTGTGTGTGCAAGTTTGAAAAGTCTCTCAGAGGCAGGCTCCTCATGTCCATGTAGTTAAGCCACCAGCCTGCTGTAATGGCTCCCCAGGCCAGTTTGAACGCTCTCCATCTTGCATGACCTGCTGCTGTCTGTCCGCCCGCTGGTTCTTGTACTTTGTGTTCCTGAGCTGCTCTCTGCTTTTGCCAGTCGCCTACATCTGAGCAATGCTGCCACCTGCTTCTGGCACTGAGAGGAGCCAAAGTAATAGAGGACTGGATCCAGACAGCAGCTGAGGCTGCCTACACACATGGAGAGCAGGTACGCCTGGTAGGAACTGTCACTGGACTTGTGGGACAGCTGAACATAGTGAACCATCAGGATGATGTTGGTGGGGGTGAAGCAGACCACAAACACCACCAGCACCACCACCGCCATCACCACGGCTCGAGTCTTCCTGGAGCGGTTCTCCACATTGGCTGCTTCCAGAGCCTGAATAATACGTACGTAACAGACGACGGTGAAGACAAGAGGGATGAAGAAGAAGACAGAGGAGTAGATGGGGAAGAAGTAAAGATAGTAAGCTTGTAGGTTTTCCACATCCTGCACATCGTGGCAGGTGGTGATGCCCAGGTCTGACAAATAGATGGTCTGCCCTGAGATCAGGAGAGGGGATACTCCTCCGAGGGCTAACAGCCACATGGCAGCACACACAGCTGAAGCTGTCTGAGGGCTGCGCCACGTCAGAGAGTTCATGGGGTAAACCACAGCCAGGAAACGGTCAATGCTGATACACGTCATGAGCAGCACAGAGCAATACATGTTGCAGTAGAAAGCTGCTGTGACAACTCTGCACATGAAGGAGCCATAGATCCAGTTGTTGCCATGGTAATGGTAGGCGATCTTGAAGGGGAGGAGGAGGCCGAACAGCAGGTCAGCACAGGCCAAGTTCAGCATGTAGATCACTGCCGGTTTTCTGGGACGGACGTGATGCACAAACATCACCATGGCAACAAGGTTGAGGGGCACGCTGATGATGAAGACGAGGGTGTAAACGGTTGGGACGAAGCCTGTTGCCAGGCGACCCTGAAGAAAACCTTTAGCTTCCTCTGAGACAAAATAGTGCTTCTGGGGATGGCGGTGTGGGCCGCGTCTTTTCACCGGTTCCTGCTCCGACCCTGAGCCAGACGCCCCGTCATCCCTCAAACTGTCTAACACAGACAGGTCCACGTAGTCCACAGGCTCATCAGTGACCATTACAAAGTGACCAGAGAAAGTCCGCAGAAAGGGAGCCGAGTCTTTAAAGAGACACAGAGAAGCAGAGCAGAGTACGTCAGTGGTTTTCAAACTTTATTCATGTGTCTCATTCTTTGTAATCTAACAGAAGTACAGATATTAGTTGAAGGCTTACACAGCGCACTGTTAACCACACTTTTTAAAGGGTTAGGTTAAACAAATCATGCAGAGTTTGCTCATGTTTTGAGATATATGTCTGAGAAAAGTCTCCAGATACTCTACAGTAGGCTACAGACTTCAATGTGAACAGTTTTTATAGGAAACCTTTTCTTTTCTTTTCATTTCTAGATAAGTCCAAAAATAAGAAGTGTTTTTGTTTTGTTTCTTTCTTTTATCTTTGCAATTTGGGAAACCTGCCTCTTTTTACAAATATGATACAGCACCACACACACACTTTTAACATGACTACAGTTATGGACTGTATACGGTATTTTAGTATTAATCATCTTATTTTAAGCAACACTTTCCTCAGTAAGACTCTCAGGCAGCCGAGAGATGGAAGTGGAAGATTTCTTTCTTAGTTTTTTTAAATGGTGACCCATTCCATAATCAGTGGTTAGCTATTGGAAGAAGTATTTGGATACTGTGCATAAGTAAAAGTAGTAATACTGCATTGTAAAAATACTCCATTGCAAGTAAAAGTCCTGCCTTCAAAATATTACTTAAGTAGATCAGCAAAATTTATTTTAAAAATACTCTTTATGTGCAATGGCTACACAAAGTATTCATTATTATATTATTGGATGATCACTGACTCATTAACATATACACAGACTTTAGATGTGTCAGAGGGGAGGTGATTTTAATTACTTTATATATTGTTGGTTAGTCTCGCAATGAATCATACATTACAAACTAATCATGTTTTGTAGGTAAAGTCTTAACCTGCAAAGTAACTTGCACAATAACTATTAAATAATTGTAGTGGTGTATAAGTAGCCTAGCATAAAATCAAAAATACTCAAGTAAATAAAGTACCTTGAATTGGACTAACTGTATTGAGTTATTTTGCACCAATGTCCATGACCTGCTGTGTGTCGCCAACCAGACTCTGACATTTGTTATTAAACAAATTAAATTTGAGTTCCTCATTACTGGCAAATTCTTGCAGTTTCAGTCACTAATTTGTCCAGGGAAGGTGAACGCAGCGTTTCCCATACTCCAGCAGACTGTATATAGGCTATAGCCTGACATGAAGGAAATTTTGGGCTACAGTGTCATTCAGCTGAAGCAACTGGAGATGCCACATTTATTTTCAAACAGACAAATATAGTAAATGTTACCCTATCTTGCATTTGTAAAACCCAGCAGAGTAGAAGCCTGTACAAATATAAAATGACACAATAATGTGTTATGCACTATTGCAGACTTCAAAGTTTTACACAAAGTTTATGGTTAATAAAGCAACTTACCATTTTGGGAGGTGAGTGCTGAGCTGTAGAGAGAAAACAATACCAACCATACGGACAGGTGAACCATGGCTTTACTGTATGTCCTCCAAGTCTTTTACACCTACAAGAAGAAGAGTTACTGATGTGTTTTTCTGCCAGCATCAAACATGTTATTACAGACCAGTGTGGATACTCCGCCTCCCCCTCACTGCACCATATCTCCTCCCCATTACAGAGAAATAATGTGTGGCCTTATTCTTCAGATAAAAACACTTTTCCTCAAATGAGTTTAAGGTTGGCAGATGTTACAACAGAGAAAGCAGTTATAAAATAATACTGATAATATGGATGACGGATGAGAAAAAAAAAATCATTGCAGACGTGTAATTTATTACGCACATTGATCAAACATCAGAAATCATTTACTGATAATACATGTTAAAAATACATCAGTTGCAGCTTTAAAATTTAAATGTTTTATTAATTAAAACATGATTCTTTAAACACTTTAATTAAAAGGCACTGGTAACCTACAGTATTTCATATAGCCATGCAAGCAGGCTGGAAAGTTGCTCCACAGCTCAATTTCTGAACTAGTAGACAGTACTGCTTCATCTGAAATTTCCATCAAACCCTTAAAGTTGTTTCAACATACAAGGTAACAATAACAGTGTGTTAACTAGCATCTTTTACATACAAAACATGAATACCATTACAATTTCATTCTTAAAAATACATTACATTTACAATCACCACATGGAAAAATACAGAACAGATACATTTAATTGGGCAATAACATTTCATTTTGGTATGATCCATCAAATTATAATCAGATTAAACAAAACACTGTCCTGCACCATCTGATGTTTTGTGACAAAATTAATTTTGTTCACCAAACTACTGTCAGAAGGCACAATCTGTTTCCCCCTCCTCTCCTGTTGCTTTCTACCCTTTGTGTTCTTTACTTTCTCATCTTCCATAGAATTTTTTGTTTAGGAGGAAGATGAGTAAATTGACGTTCACTTTGGCTTTGTCAAACATCTTCATGACGGCCACGCCTTCGTACTGCAGCTGAAGCAGGTCCTGGACACAAAATAAAATATAGATGCAATGAAAAACACACACAAACAAACTTGTCAACTTTTCATTCATAGACATAAGGTGCTAATTTAGCAGGTTTACCTACAACATAAATAATGGACTCTGAATATATGGTACATTCAATTATTGAATTACTGTCATTTAGAGGGACTATTCAGTATTACAAACTATTCGTGGACCCGACTTTACAGCCTGGCCTGTTCTATACATACCTTTATTCATACATTATGTACTGCATATCTAATATTTGTTCATACAGAGAATTTATTACAACAAATGTGTCTTTATTGAAAAATATTTGCTTTGTTTCCATGATATTTCCTGATAGTAGTCCAATGTGTGGAACAGGACATTAAACCATCTGTCATCAAGGTTTAGTGTTGACCAGTGATCCGCTTTATTTGGTGAAATTCTGACGCACTTGGGAAATTGTTTACCTGGAAATGAAGTTGAACTTTTTCCATCTCAACTCCCATAAACTTGGCCTTCACCTCAAAATCCCCAACTTCCTCAGCGGGTGAAATGTCAAACATGACATTTTTGAATCTGAAAGAAGAGAGACAATAACATGAGATTAATGTCAAAAAGTGACAATTTCACAGTATTTAGTCCTATTATTGCAGAAATACAAAAACTAAATGATAGTAGTTGTCAGCATTTCCACAGTACCCGCAATAACTGTCGATAGGACTCAAGGACACCAGCTTAAATTTGCTTAGACGGATTTGATCTGTCTGTCTGAAGTAAATAATTCTTAACATTTTTACATTTAAGCCCCTTTCTTTATACACAACTCCTCTACACTTCCTCTCTGGTGCAGTTTAACGTTTCAACTCAGAAACACCAAAGCAAGACAATAACAGATAAGGTGGGGCATGAAGACAGATGCCATCTCACTGAACGATACTGCGAGAATATTTTTCTGTCCACAAAAAAAAAAAAGCTAACGGGGCACATCCTACTTTTTGTATACAAAACACAGTTCATAGCCAAGTCTCATTACTTTCAACAGACATGTTTGCTCCTCTTGGGGAAAAAAAACAGAATCATAATCTGAAGAAGGATAAGACTAAACTAATGGAAACTACAGATACCATGACATGTTTGAAAATAGTTCTGTCTTGTGATATGGTACATAGTTTTGTTTTAAGCAATGTTGAAAAGTGATACAAACTAATTTGAAACAATGATGTTGGTGGGGGATGGATTTGATCATCTACACTGCAATCAAAATTTCAATAGAAACTTCACTACAGGTGGTAAGTGTTAGTAAAAATCCAATATCTAACCAGTGGTAAAGAGTAACATTAAAAACCCAGCCCTTTCTATTAGACGTGGACAGCTCAACTCACTGGTTTATCTGAAGTCCTTCTATCTCCAGGATAACTCCTTTCTCATGCAGCCTTGCTGCAGTGTACTTGAGAGACTGTGGCTTCCACTTCTTACTGCCCTTATCATCTCCTTTGCTGTCCAGTTTTATAGATCTGCGTGAATTCCTGGACACACAAAACACAGTAATATAAACAGTATGTAAAATCACAAGAAACCTTGCTCCATCCATCAAACCATCCACACAACACAAATAACAGGAAGCAAGATTATTATTTAGACACAGTAAGAAGAAATACATTGAAAAACTCTTCATCCACAGAAGGTACATGAAGCAAAGGTACAACTCACTTCCGGTTGAGGTTATCCAGGCAGGTCTTGATGTAGGTATCATAATAGTTCATCTGGTCCTGGTAGAAGGCCGTTTTCGAGTTGAGCGCTGTCAGTGTCTGCTGGAGCTTCACAAGCTCGGCCTTCCTCCTCTGTCTGTAGCGTCTTTGGTAACGAATGTCCTGTCAATTACAGGTTTACTTTACAAATTCAGAAGCTACACAGACATAACAACACACAGGTTAGCTTTGGAGGCAAGCATCTTCCTATGCGAATGAAGAGCCAATTATGTACCTTTGATATGTCGTTGATGAGGTCCTGGTATTTGTTACTAGTAGTGACAAGGCCAGCCTGCTCCAGGTTACGGAGGTTCCTCAGGATCTTCCTCTTCTTCTGCTCAAGAGGCAGCTGGCTGTCCTCCAGTACTGCTGGGCTGCTCTTCAGACCTTCAGGTGTCTGAGCATCCTGGACTGCCCGGCGCTCTACAATCATAGTATGCTCCAACTCCTTCAGGAGCAAAGTCATATCAGAAGTGTAGAAAACGTCAGTGCATATATTCCTTTGACAAATAAAATTGAGTATATAGGTAAGAAAAAACAACATGGAAGAAAATATCACCTGTGGGGAAGTAGCAGGGGTCTCAAGAATTTCAGGCAAGGTCTCTCCAGGTTGAATCCGAACCACATCCACTATAAGCTTTTTTGTCCTGACACATACAGAAAAAGATAATCTTTCCTTTCTTTGTTTTATTTCAGGTGTAATGTCACCTAAACCAAAAAAATATATGAAGCCATCGATCTATATTTCACTGACTTGCTTTCAGAAAAGTTGTTGGGAAAAGTGTTGTTAGTATCCAGACATGCCTGTACCGCAAAGTACAGTACAGTATCGGTTTTCACGGCAGAATTGAATAATCATTGCCCACCTTCAATCATAACAAGGAAAAAATTCATATACATATATACATTTTACTCTCATCTACATGACATCACCTTCTCTTAACTGCTTTAAGTAGACCAACAAGATTACGTTTGTCTGTTTGTTCATCCATTTAGGCTTGGATCCAATATCTCCACCATATTTAGAATATACAATACAACATAGGCCAGTATTTTTGCAAGACAGTTTTTCACCATTCCTATAAATTTCATAAAATATTTGTTATAAGTTGTTTTTTTATTTTATTTTCAATGTTCCATATTGTATTCCTACAACTGGTTGCCAAAGTCAAACACAAATTCAGATGACACATGCACATACGAACTTGAAATCCCACAGTCCCCTGTAAGAAACTGATCCAGAAGGATGCATGTTTAGAGGAAAGATAACCCTGACCACCAAAGCCCTTCCTTTTCGGACAGGAAAAGATAGAAGAGCAGGAAAGACAACAAAGACATGCTACTGAGTGATAGCCACAAAAAAACACATACAGTGTCAAGAGGGGTTAAGTACAGTGTATCATCCAGTATTCATAGCAATCCCAAACTCTATATTGAGTACTTCTGAGTAAGTGTGCTTCAGTGTAATGGTTTTAAATATGCATCAAAGACCTTTATAAACTCTCATACTGTAAGAATTCAGATGATGGCAACATCAAATCGCGATATTGGACAAGTTTTGCATGAAGCAATTTGTGTCAGTATCCTCCAACAATAAACTTACTTTGTCATTAGAGTCTTCAGGTCTCTGTCATCTCCTTCCAGGAGCTCAAACTTGCTGGTTAGGGTGAGGGAGATCTCCGTCTTGGCCAGCTGGCTCAGAGCACTCTCTCTGTTAGGATCATTTGTGTCTACTGCTCCTTCACCTGAAATAAAGCAGCACGGCGTGTAAAAGGATAAATACACTATAGCTAACTTGTGATTAACTTGTGATTAATATAAATAAAAGTTTGTTTGACAGTACCGAGCAAAGCCTCTACATCTGGTACGTCTCCCAGGTCCTGCAGCAGCTCATGCAGTAAGTCATTGTGGTCAGGAGAGATGGCCTCCAGATGTTCCAAAAGCAGCTGAACAAATACAAAAAACCTTAAATATCTACTGTGTAATTAGTCATTGAAATATATTGTGATAGTGAATGAACCTTGTTAAATGTATCCAGAGAAACAAGAAAACAGATTTACAGGTCACATGTATATAATATGAAGTATTGAATATGCTTGTGGCACACAAACACACCAAGTTAAGGCATACAGATAATACAATAAAGAAATATATAGGTAAAATAATGTCCCCATTTAAACCATGCTTTTGCTTTTCTTTATATATCAAGCAGCAACACACAGGAAATGATAAAATGATATAAGTCTGCAAAATGAAGGTTGAGCGAACATTTGCTCAAACGAACATGCACGTCATCTCCATTGTTAGTCCCTGCGTGAATATGTGTAGAGTGAAACTGATGACAAAAGGACAGATTGTTTTAACCCACTGATGTCCTCACTACCACCCCCTTTTCAAGGAAGTGGTCTGGAAATAAACAGAACGGAAATAGGATGATGACGGAAAGAAAGTGGCTGTGCGAGGGTAAAAAAAGTGATTAAAAAAAAGAATAAGAAAGGGACAAGCGATTGCGATACATCCCAATAACGGGGCAACATATAACCACAATTGGTAGGATTTAAGCAGAATGGGAACTGTATATCAGCTGAGTGCATGAATCTTTTACAATTATGATGAATCATCAGCTGGTGCATGTACGCACTTCGTAACACCGCATGTTCTCATGGACCGATATTATCTTAAGGAAGTCTTGAATGACACCCTGGGGTAAAGAATGTTAGTCATTTTGCTGGGGTTTACCGAGTGGGTATTGATGATCTCCTCTATTGAGATGTAGATGATAGGCTTGCTTAGAGTCACCATGTCTGAGTATTCATCAATATTAAACTTCTCCTCTGGTTCAGGGACATCACATGCTGACTTGAAAAATACCCTGGAAGAGGAAGAATGTCTGAAGTTAGTGGTTATAAGTCTCTGAGACACAGATACTGACAGAGATAATGGCCAGCATTAGCAAAATCACAAGGAAAAGACTGTAAAGACTATTTAGTATAAATGCTGAAAATGCTTTAATGTGCCTGTGACTTTTTCAACTGGGGTAAATTACTTATGACTTGTTTCCAGACAATGGACTAAGGATTGCATGGATTTCCAGTAATGATGAATCTAACACTTGGCAAAGTGGAGCAGATAACTGCACGCATACTGGCCCAGCCCTTGTTATTTCTGAGTTTGTACATGTACATCTGGAGTTCAGTTTCCTGATTGCTTAAACAGCACATAACAGCTTCTTCCATTGTCAGGATTTACTCTACATCCACCATGACAGCTTAACCTGTTCCTAACCTTATAAGTGTTAAAGGCTTACTTCATCTTTTCATACTCTTGACTTGTTTATTGGAAGGGAAATTTCTTTTTGCATGTACATCAGCAGAATAACCAAGGGGAAGAATTGCTTTACCTCACCTGTTTTCCCCTTATCATGTTGTTTTTGAACATGAACCAAAAGCATACTGTATGCAATTAAGATGTCATGCTAGACTTACCAATACATTATTGTAGTAATACAATTACAGTATTGTCTTGAGATAAAAACATCTCGACAGACATTTGTACCAGCTACACAGCATATTTTTTCTGTCAATATTCATTTCCCCTTTCTTACCTAAACTTCTCATACGTCTGAGATATGTAGTTGTTCATTGGCGTCATATGTGCATTCTCGCCCTCAAACAGCTTATTAGCAGCAGCATGCTGCAGCATCTTTGCCACAGATCCCAGGTTACGACGCTGGTCTAAGTGAAGCTGCCCTCCTGCTGACATGTCGATGATGTCGAAGCCATCAGGGGCCACGATGGCTGGGTTCATGTAGCGGTAGTACAGCAGGTTTCCCACAATCTGTCATAACAAGAAGAGAATGCATTAT
The DNA here is from genome assembly GCA_002120245.1 of Maccullochella peelii. Lineage (NCBI taxonomy): Eukaryota > Metazoa > Chordata > Actinopteri > Centrarchiformes > Percichthyidae > Maccullochella > Maccullochella peelii. The sequence goes on from LKNJ01000548.1 coordinate 125,839, forward strand.
TAAAACCTTTTGTAAAATTAAATTGCACTGACCCCAGCATGCAGAGAGGACTGTATGAGCAGAATCAAAACATACTGTACTGTGAATGGAAAATATAAACATAGATTTATACATCCGAGGGCTTCTACCTTCATCAGCTCATCCTCTGAGGCATCTGGAAACTTTTCATGGAGGCTGTTCTTCAGAACTTTTGCTATGTATCTCATGCCATAACTACATGCAAAACAAAAAGCATTGATGGGACATCAAACACAAAGCAACATGCATTCACATACTATATGACAAATGATATAGCAAGCTCATGACAGGGGAAATATAAGATTTATTTAAAGCATGAAGTGAAATGTGCAGTTTATTTTGCTATGAGCATAATCAAACATTTGCACCATCCATCACCAAAGTCGAAATTATACTGTTACTTCTGTGATTTCTTTTTTTTTTTATTAAAGTAGTAATGAAAAGATCAGTATGTATGTCCCAATCAAAGAACTGGGTTACATGGGTGTGGCTAATGCAGCACTAAGTCCAGTTCTGTTTTTGTGCTTGAGCAACTGACCAGATGACTGCTTGCTCCAAAGCAATGATTGTCTAGTAATTACCATGTCCCAAGATGCACAACCACAATGAGTGGCTAATGACATGCCAGAGCATATGACCATATCCTGTCTAGCCCTATTTTAGTCATGTTGCTCTCATATATTGTTGAATAATAATGTAAAAAAAGAGACACAAATACTCAACAGGAGGATGAGGAAATAGAAAAATAAAGACTACCATGAAAAAGGAAATCTAAATATTTCAATGCAATGCATAAAAATGCTTTGCAATAAATAAATAAAAAATTATGTACAGAGAGAAAACTGTGTCCTTCTAATTACTTTCTCCACATAAACATATGAAGTTAGATTTAAAGTAACAATCCAACTGCACTTTGAAAGCAACTTGCTTCCTTGACTTGAGGCATTTCCTGTTGAAACAATACAGAGGCAGAATGCAGGGGGGAGACAAAATAACAGCGACAGCTTAAAATATAATGCCGTCCACTACAACCACCCGGAATTATGGCCTCAAGAGTTGAATCAACACCTCTCACACAGTCTCAACACATATTGAAGTTAAGAAATTGTACGAAGGTAGTATTTATTGCATGGTCATTCTATTAGACTGCATTACACTGTAATGTGTTTGTGCTATTTTGTGCAACCCTATATATCAGAAAGAGACTGAATTTCATCACGTTTGGATAACTTTGTTTGAACACTTTTAATAGCAAATGTCAAAGGTTTCTTCCTTACAATTAATCTGGTTTAAAAAAGCAGAAAATGACACTAGAGAGTGAACAAATCATGCTGACCAATATGCTCAGGCATTAACAAACAGAACTGTCACAGAGAACACAAAGGATAAGTGGACACTGACACTTAACAGATCCTAAAACTTACGGGATATTATCCAGTGAGGACACAATGGAGTTCAAGACCTTATCTGTAGCAGACCGTAGAGCCAGACTGGATGCCTCCAGCCTGTTGCGTACTTCCTCATGTGACATGGCCTGCTCGGGAGTCACTTCATAAGGCAGCTTGCTGAGGGACGACAACAATAGTGTAAGGCTCATTTCTTTCAGTTTTCATGGTGGTGTTTTTCTGCACTATGTAACATTTTTTACATTACTGCAAAATAATTTCTAAAGCATACAATAAACTCTGATTTAGACTAAACTTACAGTAATGCTTTGGAAAAGGTCAGCAGTAATTTTAAGTATACAAAAGTTATAGATAATGGGATAAAACATGCAAAACTACCTGTAGGTCCTCAACAGAAAATTATTTTTGTAATAAAACAATATAAATGAACCTAAACAAATAACATAACAAAAGTCAATACAACTGACCACTGGGCAAATACATCAAATGACCATACCTTGGGCAACCACAACGGACTGCAATATTTTCACACACTGTATTTTCCCCTACCTGGCCTCTCCAGTAGCCGTCTCTAGGTGGTTGACCCAGGCTTTGTACACATCCACTGGGTTGGTGTTGATTCCTAAACTCTTGTCCTCAATGATGTCTTTGACCACCGGAGCCAGCAGCTGTCTGAGTGTGTTGTGGCCGCGTGCACCTCTGTTGAAGCTCACCACCATCTTGATGACTGTTGGGTTCCCTGTCACTATGTCCTGGATCTGGTCCACCTTAGAACTGAGACACATGGAAAAGATGGAACAGCTGATCAGTACTGTCTGCTAAGCAAAACACAACATTTGGTGTACATGTGTTTTGGGAATTCCAAACTATCTTACAGTCACTTATTAGACAGTTACTAATCGTAATACATTATAACCATTACAGTAAGACGACGGTGTAAATAAGTGTAGAGTTGGTACAGTGACTTAAGATTACAGCACAGTATTGATTTAGGCTGCGGTTCTTACTTGATTTCCTCCTCCAGAGCCGTCTTGAAGAGTTTGAGTAGCAGGTATTCCTCTCTCTGGTTAGAGGCGTAGTTGTACAAGGTGAAGATCACCGTGTCCATAAACTTAGTGGACTTGTTTTGGGGCATCTGGAAGATCAGCTTGGCCAGGTAGGGTGGATTGGTCTAAAGGGGAAGAGAGAAGGAGTAGCATTAAGTGCGTGTCTGCAACTGCACTTGGATATCTTAAGTTGAGTAGATGTAAGTTGTAGTAGATGAGGCATAGTAGAGTTAGACATTTTTGTTAGACATCACCTGCAGGAGGTAAAAGAGATGTTGGTAGGCCTCCAGTTTCCTTCTTTTGCCTTTATTTAGGCCCTTAATACCCAGTCTGTCTCCTGCAGTCAAGTCATCCTTACTCGCTTTATTTTTCTTGTTCTTCATTTTCTTATTATGGGACACAACATCCTTTTCGAAGAAACAAACACCAAATTAATTAAGCAGCTGAACCGGACAGGACAAGATACAATCATAGGAATGTAATCACAGAAGTGTTAGGAACCTTTGTCTGGAACCTGTGCCATTACCAAGCTATGAATGATGTCAACCAATATGAATCACTGTATGCTTTTCCTTTCATTGTACACATAAAAGCAAGGGTTGTCAAACCTGCAGAGTGATCCGGTTTTTCACCAGCAGTCCAATCTTTATGTCCATAAGGTTCAAGTCTTTCTCCATCTGCTGATTGGAGCGAATATTGGTGACCACTTCCTCCCTAAGCCGTGTCACTTCCTGCTCTTCCTGAAGGTCTAGGGCGCTCTGCTCCAACAAGTGGACAAACTTACGCACCACTGACAGAGGAGGATCCTTGGCCCCAGCTAAATTTTGCCACATGAGAAAGTCAGCAAAAGCACTGGTCTTTTATAAACACACACAAACATATATATTTTTTACAATTTCTCCATCAAATTTTACATTTTTATTGTGGGTTGGGCAATACAGACAAAATTTCACACAATTTTTGGCCAAATACCTCAATATTGACATACATGTATTAAAATACTGAGAGGACTATAATTTAGGAATGGTAACTGGGGCATTCAGAAGATTCACATATTTACACAGGGGATCATTTGGAAACAGAAAATCAGAAGTAATGCGAGTATCATGACTGAAATAGTAGAACTAACAGTCAGATGAGCTCAAAAATGAGTGACACATAACTATAGTGCAGCCCTAAAAAACAGGGAAACGCGTGTGATATGTTGCGATGAGACCATAATCAAGATCCCAGACAATTTTTTTGTCTCACATCATGATATTGATATTATCATTATTATTATCAATATAGTTCAGCTTTAGCTACAGGAGTGTAAAATGCCCTTTTGACTCACTTAGGGTTCTGTAGTCATCTCTGGCTTTGTTGGCCTTGAGAAAAGCTTGGATTTTCACAATTTCTTTTTCCTGAACACAGATAACAGTGAGTCTTACACAACATGAAACAAACAACACAAATCTAGAAGATGCCGCTCAGTGATGTTGATTGATTTAATTGTTACTCACATGATCTTTGAAGAACTGCAACCTCTGATTGTATTTACGTTTGGCTTTCCACATTTTCACCACAGACTGGATCTAAAAACACCAATGTATTATGTCAGGCCTTTGATATGGTAGCTGTGTTATCAATGTTAGGTGCATGCAAATTACATTTACTTTTGCTTTAGAGTTGTCCAGTCTCTACTTTACTTTTATAGATGTTTTAATAAAAGACAAACAATTTATCACCTTGACAACAGAAGCAACATTTTTCTGAAGCAAATTTATTCTGTCTTTGTACATTTTCCTCTGTTTGTAACCTTTCCAGCAAGCCTGCAAAAAAAGCAAAAAATATGATCAAAAATGTATGTACATGCTACAAGCTGTGTGTACATACATACCACAGCATGGATTATTAAACTTGGACAGTCGATAATTCTCCTAGGTATTGTTTTTGAGGTGTTGTCGCTGCTCTAAATAAATGTGCTGTTTCTGGTTTTGGATTTTCATTTAAGACTGAAGCAAACATGAAAATATACAGTCAGTGTATGGTTTGGAAACTAGAGTAAATGTTAATCTTTTTGTGTGGCTATCTCTATTGATTTATTATTGCTGCAATAGCCCACAGCCACATCAGATATCACTAAAGTTGATCTGATTTCTGACATTAATCACTATTCACAGTCCATAGTGGAGACGTACACTACCTGCAGTGTGACAACTTGTGGTTCTTGTTGGTGTAGATACTCCATTCTCTGGGCATGCTTTTTCCTGACCAGGTAACCTCTGATCCTCGCCTGCAGCTGGGTCACCAAGGATTCATTGGCCAACCATAACTGTTCCCTGTTATATTCTGCAGTCGCACTGCTGACAGCACTCTAAGGAAAAAGGGCAAGTTTTTCAGGTTGAAAAAAAAAAAATCCTGTATAGTGCGACTATTATCTGATCAAATGAGCAGCGCAATTTTAAAATTAATATCACTGAATCCATTGTTAAACCAAGAATGAAATCAATCCTATCATTGGTATGTTATAATGTTAACACAACATTACATGATAGAGTAGTGAAACTATGCAGTACAACAGGGGGTACCTGGATTTCCTCTTTACAGAGCTGGCCACAATTGTATTCAAATCCTTCAGGCTCCTCCCAGGTGCCCTGTCCAGTCTCCAGGTTATAGTAGTAGTCATATCGGTCCTTGATGCAATGTTTTACCCATACATTATCAGTGCTGCCTGGAAGAAAGCAGAAAGTGCACAATGAATGTCATCTTAAACACCAAATCTAAAAATCAGGCGACTTCTCACTATGTAGGCATCGGTTTCTTAAACACTGAGCTTCCTTTCTCGTGATACTTGTGCAGCAAGTCAAGTTACCTTTAGTACCACTGTTTGTTTGTCTCTGCGCCAGTTCAGCCTGGTATGCGTCGGCACATTCAGGGAGCACCGCTCTCAGTCCTGCACTGGGAACTTGCAAAGCCTGCAGTGTATTCTGAGAGTCCCCCTCGGCCACCACCCTGTTAATATTAGCTACTGCTCCAGCCACTAGCAAAGTAAACAAGATTGAACCAAAGAAGCAGTTGTTGAGTCAAATATGAAACAGCACAGTAACCACAAAGTAAAAAACTAGCAGCTGAGTAAGGGATAATCCACAACAAGCAATGTGGTTATTAAAAAATATCACAATCACAATATTGCCCACAATATTAACAGTGTCAACACACAGGCCATCTCATTACAATATCTACATAACTGAGGAGGAAGATATACCCCTAAAAACATTTTGTTTTTGTTTTTTTAGAAAGCAAGAATATGAAACAATGTGCATAGTCTATGAGCCAACGCAACATTAAATTGTGTCATCATTTCAATGTCAAACATCCATAAATGAGAAATAGGCTGAACTTCCAGATGGCAGAGCAGTTCTGAGGGAAAATATCTGCAGGAAAGGAAAAAAATACTGTATGTCTGTCTCAGAAATGCAACAGACACAATCGTGATACTGGTGCCAGAACATCTATAATGTATATCACAAAAGACCATATGATTTATGGCAATATGGACTATCTGTCACATGCCTACATGTGATCAAAATGTAAGTATTGTTTACTCATATTTTAGGTCATTAAATGAAATTTTGCACTGGCACACTATCAACCTTTCAATAAAGGTAACTTTATTACAGCATAAGAAAGTAGGAGGAGCTGTAGCCTAGTGACAGCTGAAACAAGCTATGAGTATTAATTTAGAACAGTAATGAGCCCGCTATGTCAGAGTGTAATGCACATCCTCTAGACAATGAGAATCTATTACTCAATGTGCCTATTGTATGAGAAGAATTAACTGGATCTGAATGGAACTATTTTTTAAATAGTGTAGATATGGATGAGTGAATTTAAACTCTGGGTACATACATGTGAGAGCCTCCTCTTCATCCTGGTTGGCTGTGTGTATGGCCTCTTGGATTTGGTCCAGCCACAGTACTGCAGACTCATCTCCAGAGCTCTGCAATCAAGTAAAAAGGCACAAGGTCACTTCTCTTCTTTTCAGGGGTAAGAGTCCAAACTACACCTTCAGCCCACAAGGCAGTGTTCATGCGCAGCTGCACAATACTAACTTGATATTAAATAAGAAAATCTTTTGAAACAATTTGTCAAAAAAATAACATGTACAACATTGCTTGTAGTTACAGTACATTATTCAAATTCATCAAGTGAGGATTGTGGATTTTTGAATATGCAGTGTTTTGCTCTACGGCAGTAGAAGTACATAGCAACGCTGATCACCAACACAACACAAGCTGGTGCTGTTAGAACAGCAAATAATAGACAGTACCATTTCCCCTGTGTCCAGAGGTAAGATCTAAGGAAAAGGAAAAAATGTCAGAGTAATGGTTGACAATAGTTACACTACACATATATCCCTACACCCACTCAATCAGCCACTTTGTAGTAAAAAGAAAAAAAACCAGACCCTGACGATTTAACATCACAACAACCACAAAAAATGTTTATTCAGCCTGACATCTGTATTTGTTCTCAGGCTAATTTTAGAGGACTCTGGTGGGGACTGGGTTGTATCCTTGACCACAGAGCCAACAGGAAGGAAATCACAGGGCAGCAGGATCAGCCTTGCTGCTAATCACAGTAATGCGATGAAAAAAATCCCAGTTGTTAATCATAAAAGAGCATTTCTTCGTTTTGAGTGTGTGACATAATTTCAGCGTAAAATGTATGGTACAAACCAGAGAGACATAATGCACTTGAGTCGTGAGCCTCACGTCACGGAAGCAAACCAGGAAAAAGAAAAAACTTTTTTGCTGTATACGCTGGATAATCAGCTTTCATTGAAATGATTGGGCACCATCTTGAAACACATTATCCTGTTCCCATAATACATCCGTGATCTAACTGCAATATAATGTAATCGTGTTAGAAGAATAGCATACATTTTCATGCAGAAGCTTACAATATCCCAAAACATTTTTGTAGCGATTCCTCAATTCCATAACCAGGCTGACCAACACTACAGTCACCCTCAAATAAATGCAAAAGCCAAATCACAAAAAAAAACCCACAATAACCAAAACTACAATAAAATAACTTATTGTAACAGTAATCAGTGTTATTTGTTTATGGATCACAGCTGTTGATAAACCATTCAGCAGTTTCCTCCCACCCCAGTGAGTGAGTGGGCAGTTGCTGATGCAGGCAGAAGGGAATTCAGTTTTTAAGCCTGGACAGGAAATGTGCTCACTGCACCGTACAAACACTAGTGGGAAGCTGAGCTTGAGTACACACCGTTAACAGTTCTACTGTTGCACTGCAGAAATGCTAAACAGCAAATTTCACCGATGGAAAACTCCTACATTTACTGACAAAAAGCAACACCAAGAGGGGTGAAAACAAGAAACCTTTAAAAACTTGGATATAGACCGGAGAGTGATATGGCCGACCTTGTGCCAGGACTACTCGTTTGTTTAATGGCAGTGCAGACCATTCAGCATGATGGTAAGTTTTTTAAATACTATAAGAGTTTACCAAAAGGACAACTACATTTATTTCTTAAGCCAGGGTACAAAATGAGATATTTAAACTTGGACTTTTTTTAAACATTAAGTCATTTTGGTACAACTTTCTCAAATTAAAGTTACAAAACATGTTTTATTATTTTAGTACAGCTGTAAATACAACAGAAAATCCCCAAACTAAAAATATTGCAATAAAGATATTTAATAATTTCTTCGCAAAAAAACAGACATATAACTAGAAAATCTTCAACTGAACACTAGACAGCATGATTAACTACTTTTTCTATTCCATGTTTGAATGTACTATTATAAAACTAAAATTCCATTAAAGCCATAAACATTGTTTTTCCTACGCATTTATAGGAAATAGAACCAGGACCAAAACCATTATTCCATCTGGTGCAATTCCAAAAACCTTCAATGGGAAGATGTATAAACTTAATCACACATACCAGCTGCCGACCCCGCTCTATCCCAGCACAAACCCCAGGCTGTATGTGAACTCAAAGGACCCAGTGACAGCCTATACCACAGGGGTCCTCAGCACCTGGGTCATACCTTCATCATACATCCTGGCCATGCTTGTGGGTATCCCCTCCAACGCCTACATTTTGGTATTCCTCAGACTCAGAGCAAAGTCCTTCTCTACAGTAGTTCTTTACCTGAACCTGGCCTTGTCGGACCTGCTGCTCCTGCTTTCCCTGGCACTGTGAGTCCACTACCACTTCAACAGAAATAACTGGATATTTGGAGAAATCTCCTGCCGGCTTATCACAGCCTTGTTTTATGGCAATGTTTACTGTTCAGCTCAAACTATAGCATGCATCAGTCTGAAGCGCTATCTGGCTGTGGTCAGACCGTTTTTGTACAGGAGGCTGGCGAAGACTACGCTGGCAGTGTGGACGTGCTTGGTTGTATGGTTCCTGTTTGGGGCTGCTATTGTGCCTGAGCTCCTGGTCAGGCAGAGCTACCAGGTTGCACAGCTAGGAGTCACCACCTGCCATGATGTACTTCCCCTGGAAGAAATATCCCATTCCCCGTTGGTGCCGTACAGGCTGATGCTGGTTTGTCTGGGCTTTATAGTGCCCTTCTTGATTTGTATCTATGCCCATGTGGCAATGGTATACCACCTAGGGCAATCTGGTTGTGACTGGAGACCGTTTATCAGGGTCAGCACTCTGGTTTTCATCATCTTTGTGGTGTGTTTCTTGCCCAGCGGCATCCTGCATATCGCCCACTACATCCGCCTGTTTTCAAATGGGGACGACAGACTGTATGGTTACTACAGAGTAGCAGTGTGTCTCTGCTGCTTCCACAGCTGTCTGGATCCCTTCCTGTGTATGCTCATTTCCAAGACAACAGCCTCTGAACTACAATTCATCTCCCTCCACGGGGTACCTCAGAGGCCGGCAGTTATGATGTGAGACTGGATGTTTGTGCACAGAAAAATGCTGGACCTTTGTTGGGAACCAGCAAGGAAGCACAAGCCCAGAAACAAAGGTGTGAAAGTAAAAAGTCGACACTGTGAGTTTAACAGGGTAATACTGCAATCTATGTTACGTCCAAAACAACGGCAAGCTCTGCATCTTTAGGAGTATCAGGATCAGGAAAGGAACATTTAGACGGTGAAACCTATACAAGCTTATCATGTCAACCCAGCAAAATTTCTGATTGGGAAACTGTTGGCTTAAGTTTTTAATTACATGTATAATATGTACATAAAAGTTCTACATCAACATTAAAAAATTCAGATTTGTAATGATGCAGTAATGTAAAATGGAGCCATGTCAGGGATGTGAGACTGCTGTGCAAGTCCAATAAATGATTAGATTTATGATTATGATTACAGAATAAACACTGGTTTACTTAGCCATAAAGATTTTTTTTTTTTTTTTTTTCATATTTTTGACTTTGAGGATGTGAGAGGTGCAAGCACATTTATTTACATAACTCCTATATAAATGTACTCAATTTAGAGTCACAATACCTGGCAGAGGAGTTGCTTGGTATATTGTAGGACATCATGGTAGTGTTTGGCTGTGGCTGGGTTCACCCCTGTCAACTTGGCTGTAGGGAGGAGCAGGGCTGCAAGTGTCTGCTGATGATCACCTGAGTTAAGTGCCTCATTGATCTCAGCTATAGCTATGATGCCTAGAGGTAGAAGACAAGAACCATTTGATACTTGATCAGTCTATGTGTTTCATTTATTGTGTGTTTTTAAAAATTCTTATTGGATGATCACACCTAAAATAAAACCTTTTTCCAAGGTTTGAAACTGCTGTCTAAAAGTTTTTAAATGTCTCAAGCTGCACTGCATAAAACATAACCAGAAATCTGCAAGACTTTCTTACGTTCATGCTCCTCGTGGACCTGAATGTTGACTGTGTCGATGCATTTTTGAACATCATTCCAGGTGAGAAACTCTTGCCCCTTGGCAAGAGCCTCCCCTCGCTGTTTGATAAGAGTGTCAGCATACCTGAGGGAGAGTGCCACGACATTAAATTAACCACTACTCATCAGCCCACCCTAGTGTTAGTGCAGTAACAGTGGAGAAAAACCTACAGTGGAGTGCACTGCAGCGACATCCAAACTAAAGACATTATTCCTGTAACTTAAAACAATTTATTCAAATTCATTTATTGCTCCTAAAACCATACTGTACCACCAGAATTTAACTTATTGAGTGGCACAGTTACAACAACAACAACAAAACAGTAATCATGAAAGAGAACAGGATCACCACCAGCATCAGAGGACTCTGAGGTTAGCTACAGAACAACTCCACTGGAGATGGTAGAGTCCAGTGTCTTGCTAAATTACATTTTAGTAGGACAAATACTTGCCAAAAGAGAAGCCTGAACCTACCGTCACCAAGCTGCTGCCCAATGGTATATATTTAGCTTAACAATTCCTAGCACTTGTTTTATGAACTGCCAATGCCACCGTTCACTCCTCAGCAGGACACAGCCATCTTACCTGTTGAGGTTGTCTTGGTCCATGTTGGTGAAGCCCAGAGGAGAGTCGGTAAGTTGCTCAATCACAGCCTGGGGGTCTTTGGTGTCCAGCACCTCGTTCAGCACTGCTACAGCTGACAGCATCTCCACAGCTACACTCAGCTCCTCATGGCTCAAACCAGACTAATAAACATAAAAGTCTGAATCACAAGCATGAAGTGACATTTAACTACAGTATAGCAGCACTGACCTCTATACATGTAAGCATATCTGTATCAGCATGTGGGTCCACATGTTAAAGAGTCAAAATTGCAAACATGATGTCTCACCCGCCCCCCTTGTAGCTGCAAACTGAAAAGCTCAGCCTGATAGAGGTTGGCAGCAGTCTGGTAGACAATTGGCAGTTGTGCCTCAGGGTTCAACAGCTCCTCCACCGTCTCCACTGCATTGCCAAGACGAATTGCTGTATTGATCGCCACAACTGCCTTGAGTTCTGGTCAAGAAAATTATCAAAGATATGTCATGTCTTGCAGATAACCCAAATATAATTAAATTATTCACAAAGTCAGTATAAAAATTAAAATGTATTCCTTGCCTTGCCAATTACATGCTGTAAGGCCTTTGGAAACAAACTGTACTGTGTAATAGGACATAGACTCTACATGTGTACTTTGAGAAGCATGCTAGCAGGTACATAAGTGATTTTCAATTAACCAGTAATTACTGTGAATAAACATCCATGGTAAAAGGTGCTTACTTCGTGTCTCTGCCTCAGCAAAGTCATTACAAGAGCTGACAACTCTCTGAATCTCCTCTTTGTCCACCATCACGGCCCTCCCTCCATCCTGCAGCACAAAGATTAGAGTACATTAGAGCAATACCACTAAAATCCCATGATTATTCAGCATGTTTTAATGCAGGTGCCAGGTGCAAGTGACTGGCAGTGTCCATTCCAGCTGAATAGTTTTTTATTCTCTGAAGGTGTGGTTCAAGCTTTTTCTTAATAACACAATGTCTTAACTGCCTGAGTAATGAAAGAAGCACATCAGCAACAGCTACAGTCCTTCATCAGTGTCTACACTACATATGTTACTGTGTGCACAAACAAAAAACTAAAACATGTCCAGTTTAGAAAGAGGGTCAAAGATAACAATGCAAATGTGTTTCCCAAGAAATGTGTATAATTTGTTGCCATTCCCCACACTTCTTTAAACACTTTCCTCTGAGTGCATTCATATGTACTGTGCCTTGTAAGTTGTCAACACAGTGATTCAATTATGGACCTCAAGACCCCCAAGTATTGCTTTTTTCCATTCTAGCTATCTAAAACAGGCTTATTTATTGCATACCTTTAACAACTGCAAAAAATTAAATTAACTAACTGCTTAGAAAGAAAACGAGATGCTCTGGCTTCTAAGGGCCAGAGTTGGGAACAACTGAGCAAACACGCTCTGACCCAGTATACCTTTGATTTATGTTGGCAGTAGGTGGTAAAGTGTTCCAGGTACCAGCGACAGTTCGACTCCTGAACACCCAGCAGGGCCAGAGCTTCAAGCCTAAGTGCAGCCAACAGAGCAGCCTCGTCCTGGGTTGACACCGCTTGATTCACCTGCCTTACTGCTGCCTGGACTTGAGACAGGAAAAACCAAGACAGACGTCATTGAGGAATAATGTAATGTCTTTGGGATAAGTACTGAAACAAACCAATTTCTAGTTTTTTCATCACAGCACATTGTCTGCTTTTCACAGATGTCCTGTGTTTATATGCACCAACATTGTACAAGAATTTTTTTTTCATTCAAAAAAAGAATGCATTCATGGTATTGACAGTGTTTTGGGAAAAGAAGTATGTAAGGGTCATGTGGGAGGAAAGGCCTTACTGTTGACAAAGTCAAGGCAGCCCTGGATCTCCTGCTGAGTCAGCAGCTCCTCATAAACATCTCTTTCTTCAGTAGCAACCGAGGAGCGCTAATTGAGGGAGACAAATAAAAATAAATATATATATTTGATATTCATTTCATACAGCATATTTAATTTGTACCTGGTCACATACATGTTTCCCCATTCATACTGTTGAAGTCGCATATTTTACATATCACACTTCAGTCATTAAGTAGGAACAGATGGCTCCTGTTTGTACAGTATGTGTAAAGAGAATGGGAGGCGAGATGCCGGATGGTGTGGAGGGTTTGTGTTTGGTGAAGTACAGCTGACACTGCAGCCACTGGAATGTGCTGGCAAGGCCTGTGGAGTGAGTCGGTGCAGGCAACCCTTGCAACTCTTCAGTTGCAGTCAGAAACATCAGCTCAGAGCAACAGTCACATTTTTTGCATTACTCAATGGTCTCAATGTTATATAGTCTTCTATTTTGTAATTTCAGTTCAGTGATGCCACTTTCAGACTGACACAGAATACTTAACATCTGGTTGGTGGTCAATCTGAATAAGTCAATAACACATGCTTAGACCAGGCTTTGCAACCCTGTTCCCAACCTGGGTGGAATACAGATGTGACATTGCATACAGTAGCTTTAGTGGAAAGGTGTTTTTTATTGGTGATAGCAATTTCATTTAATGCTACTGTTTAAATTACATTTATGTAACTGAATATCTGACTAGTCCAAAAACAAGTGAAACAGAGAGCGATAGAGTGGTGAGTAGGCAAGCAAGAGAGAAACTAAACAGACAGTTTAGTTACAAAGACAGTGAAAGTCACACAGAGGCTAATCAAGCCTTCTATACAGGGAAAGCAAGAAATGAACTAAACATTATTATACGAATAAATGATGACACTGAAACATAAGAGGTCACTGAAGTGTTAGTTAGGCTTCTCACCCTCCCTGAGGACTGATTCTGCTTACGAGCCTTGGCCTGGCTCAGTGTGTCCTGGTAGTCTTGGGCCAGAGCTTCCTGGGTGTTCCTCAGCATTGCGTTAGGATTATTCAGGGCTCCAATTGTCACAGACGCCTGACCTCTGTCAACCGCCTCATTGATGGCAATCACAGCAGCATGCACTAAGGACAACAGAGTGTGTGCGAACATTTTAGTGTTGGCTAAAATATTTTAGAGTTTCTGTCAAAAACATCAATAGAGAATTAGTTCAAAAGGTCAGAGGACTCACAGGCAGCTTCATCCACTGAGAGCTCATTGGCCAGGATTCCTCCAATCTTACTGAAAGCTGGCATTTGAATGCCATACTTCTCCAGCTCACTCCTCATGTTACTGATCTCTTCCTCTGGAAGGCAGATATACCGATTGCAGGGAAAATGGTGGTGTTATAGACCATAGCATATAAGGTTAAAATATACTGCATGAAATACAATTTACAGTTTTTCTCAGTTGCTTTGGCATAATCATCGAATGAAAATCATGATTCTCAAAACACTTCAATTCTATGTCTATTGTTCATTTTCTCACAACAGTTTATGCATTTTTTGTTGCTTGTGTCAAATGTACAACCATCTTCTAATAGTCCAATGATGCATTGAGTTAGCCTCTGTGATGAAAATGGATTTAACTTTTTTTTTCTAATTATCTGTATAACTAACAGACATGGTCATCAACATGCTCACTGTGTAAATCCCCACATGCAAAATACTGTCAAAACCTTTCAAACATGTTTCGTAGGTTTCAGTAATCTGGTCATCAATTATTTGATAACATAATTCAATAAAAATAATAGAATTCAAGTAATAATATGTTCATGTTACCCATCATACAGAAAGGATGTAAATATATACTGTATGTGATGTGCTCAGTCAGAGGGAGAGTTAGACACAAAGACAGAGGACAGACAGAAGCTCCATGTTGCTGTGAAAACAACATGGCAGAGACATGTAGGGGAGGGTTGCACCATGCACCATGTGTATAGTAAAGGCAACTATCTATTAAAATGGTGTGACCAGATACACGTGTTTGGATAGCTAATGAGGTGTTGGGGGACTGGGGGAACACTGACATTTTCCCCAAAGTTAAATTAAAGTTAAAATTGGGAAAACAATTAAAACTGTTCAGAAGTGATGAAAAAACCCACATGAGTAAGCCCTGAGGCTTACTTGGGACAATCCAATGTCAAAAGCTTTGAAGTTTGGTAGTTTGTGTGTCCTATTCAGTATTATTTGAATGGCTGCAGGGCTTATTTTGATGAGCTGAAATGCTGGATAATTCAAACATCTAAATTATAACCAATATGTGTACACAAATCCTAATAAAACTTTACATGCTTGAGCGCACATGATAACATTATTTCATGTTTCTCAATTAAATCCAAGACTAGTAAATAAAACCTCCCACACAAAGAGAATTCTCATTAAATGAACACATGCACAACTGCGTGTATTTCAGTATTTCAAAAAGCCCTGAGGCAACAATTATCCTTCATTTTAAAAAGCAATCAATAATAACTTCATTGGTTGCATTCACACAGATGTTTGATCTAACTTTTGTGCTATACAGTTTCTGATTTCCACTGGTATTACCTGTGAAGGCCACTTTCCCCAGCAGGTCCTGGATCTGTGGTGCAATGCCCAGTTTGTACAAGTACAAGCTGTAATAAACCATTAAAAAAAATAAGGAAGCATTGAGAAACTTGAAACATTCAACAGTCTGATATCATGAAGGTGAAACTCTAGTTTTGGACATTTTTCCTTCATGATCGTGATTGCTCCTGATAGCCTTTAATGTCACATTCACACCACAGGGGGGTAGTGTTGGCTCACATTACAACAAGCACTATCTTACAGCAGCCAGCAGGCTCAGTGAATTCAACAAGCAGGTGGCTGGAAACTTCATAAAACTTTCATCTTCCCGCAGGTACCTGATAAGTGCTAATGAATTATAGATATTTAAGGCAGGTATGGCATCAGCACAGCTCTGAATTAAGCAGCTGTAGTAGCTGATTATTCTGGCCTTTGGTCACAGTGTGTGTGTACACATGAAATGCATTCTGTCCTTGGGGCACAGGGGGCTTTAGACAACTATCTAAACCTTGCTTATACAAAGGGTAATGTTTTAAAATGCAGGCAGCTGATTCAGTTGAGATACAAACACAGTAACAGCTGACTGGGGTTAATGAAGGTGGCTGATTACAAGCCACAGGGGTTACAATCAGCTGACTAGCTTGGAGCAACTAGCTCTCTCCAGACTGTTTATTTCCTTGTTTTCCTCTTTCTTTTAGACAACAAATTAAGCCCTACATCTCTACCACTTTGTCATATGCATTTTAAAATGTACTTGTAAGCTTTATTGTTTCCCAATTACATTGTGTTCCCTTTCAATTTTCCACCACACTGAATGTGCAGGAGCATCCGCTGCTTTGCCTCCATGTGTGCATGTGTTTGTACCCAGGGAAGCAGAGTATTCACTGGGTCCTTGTGGGACTTAAGCTGGACTCGCAGGAAGGAAGAGCACGTGTGTGCATAAGGAGGGAAGGAAACCAATGCTCTCAGGACCTGACTGAAACACTACAACAGAGAAAAAACAATCCTAGCAGCTCACATAACCACTCCCTAAATCTGTGTTTGGCTGACTGGACAGGTCAGATAGATAAAATTGGCCCTTCAGTTCATTCAAAGTCATCTCAATTGAAAAAGAAAGGACCTGAAGTTGTAATTCTCAAGCCACCCACGTTACAGTAAGACCACTTTTTTTCTCCATTCGTTTTTCACAAACCCGAAACCATGACAAAGAATTTACCCTTTGTGGTGAGACTACAAGTAAAGAGTTGAACACTGAAACACCACATTTAATTTGCCAGAAAGCCCCTGCTTACATACTGTATACAGGTTTATATAAGCAGAGTGGTTATGCTCATCAAAAGTGTTCAAAACAAACTTAAGTAATGGAGTCTAAAAACTGTTGCTAATTAGCCCATGATTAAATGTGTTTGAGCAAACAGACAATTAAGGGACTGAAAGCATTTGAACTTGCCACATTGCAGCAATAGCTTCCTATAGCTAAATGTATGGTGCTGTATAATATAGCCTGGACCTATTTAAGACAAATCATAAAAAAGGTGTTTGTGTTGTGTCAGCCTTACGTAAGTGGAAATAACATTTTCCAGTTCCTGTTTCCTGTCACTTACTAAATACTATTTCTGTTCTTGACATAAATTAGAGACTGAACTTAATGGGCACAAAAAGAGGTCATACCTGAACCCCAAAGTAATAAAAAAAATGCTAGGATGACAAATGAGACCGCTTACACTACATATGAGCTGTCCTTAAATTCAGTAACTTGAATACACTGCTGTGGCAAAATACACAAGTCAACATTTTCAGACAAATGCAATGCTGCCCATTAGATCATAGTTTAATTCTAACTACGAAATACCAGCACTTAGCGTTTAGGTCATCTATAACAATAACAGTGTAGTACATATTTCTTTCTTGGTAGTGAAACCTAAACTGATAGAAGAGATTTCTGCACACTTAGATCTATGCAGTTTCACTTTATTAGGTAGTGAAAGTGACATTCAGGTGTGGCACAGGAAAAAAGCAACTGGGTACTCTGCCATTGCGCAAACAAAAGACTTGAGAGATGAGTGAGCAATTTTGCTGTCAGAAATGAGAAATACAGTAAAGTGAAAAATCACTATGTTTTTGGAATCCTTTTACTCTTACCTCAGTGCGTGTATGCAGTACACCACCTTGGGCATGTTTTTGCGATCGTACACATCTGTCGTTTCAGGATAGAATATCTGAAAGCAGAAACCACAATAGATTAGTCACTCTTCTTTTATCACTGTCTTGACACTTAAAAAAAAAATTTATATATATATAGCTAGATAGATAGAGAGAGATAGATATAGATATATAAATACTACCTTTGTTATGCACATGATGTTCACCACTTCAGTCACTAGCATCAAATACAAAATACTGAGGGTTGCGAGCTTTACAGAGATAGTATTTATTGCAGTGCTATTGCATTGGACAGCATTATATTTTACAAGTGCTCATGCTGTTGCTCTGCCCCTTCATCACTGCTCATGGTATGTGTTCGGTTGGCCCTGTTTTTTCAAACAGGTATCTTACATATATATACACTTAAAAACTTGGCTAGCCTTTACTAACAAATATGTCACATCATAAACATATCCAATTTAAAGGAGAACACAGTTTCCAAAACACTGGGGCCATTCTTATCCATCTCTAAAATGTTTATTTTATCATGTCACACCTGAATTATGCTCACAGCATCATGGTTTTGCTCAAAAACATGGAATGATGTAATAGTAAAAGCTACAGATAAGGTTACATTATCAGAGTGACAATTCCCAAAAAGGCTATTCTTAAAAATTGCCAATTAAAGGACTATAAAAAGCGATCCCAAAGGGCAGTACAGAGATAAAGGGGGTATCAGTTTCACCTCATTTTCATTTCCACAATACACCTCAGTGAAGTCTTTTGTGTCATCTCATAAAAGATGTAATGAGGTTAATGCTGTTCTGTGAGAATTCCTGTCTGTGTTTACACTCTCAGATGAAGGAAATGTGTGTGTATATGAATCATGTCACATTTTCCAGTATAATTTGAGGGTACTGCACCTTTTGTAGTATTTAATCATACAAAAACAGGTTGTCACAGGTGCTGTAGAATACTAACTAAGTGAACAAAAATCATGTTAATTGATTAAATATGTGTTTACCCTTTAGTCTCTGCAGCTTTTTTAAATTACTAAAAGTGTAATTTGATGCAGTCGTACTGTAGTCGTAGGATGGATTCTGTCCAAAGACAGGGTTGAATTTCTTCTGCAACTGTTGTAGTGTAGATTATACCCTGTCCTAGTTTTGGATTGTACTGAATGGATGGATTCTACTCTCTCTTAGTTGTAACAAATCCTTAGTTATAAGATGGTTTCTGCCTTCTAATATCAGCGATTATGTACCAGCCCTGAGCCAATGAACACATAACAAAGCCAAGGCCTCACAATTCCATAGTTTGTGTTGCAAACCATCACTTTAATGGGGACCTCCCTGACAGTTTGTTTTATTTTTGTGTCATGGACATACATGTTTTCCTGCCTAGATGGGCTTGTAACACAGCTAATATACCGTTGCCATAGTTAAACGACACTTGTAGGAACACAACTTGTTACATAGAACAAAAAACACATTTCTTAAATAAAAATTAGTATGCTGACATCACATGTTGTGTTGATGAGAGGCCTTTAACTTGAGTCATAGCATTTTCTCAGCCTTTCTAAACCAGCTTGTTTACCGTATGAGTTATCCTAAGTGGAATCTCACAGAGATGCTCAAGTGATATTTTTGACTCTTTACATCTCTTTTACAACTGATTGAGTTTTATAAAAGCTTTTATTCATCTGCAAATGGAGTACTTAATGTAACAAAATCAGTCTTTTCTTAAGGTGTGATGACTGTGAAAGCAGACTCAAATGGGTCTGCATACTGTTTTTAAAACAGGGAGCATGTGTCTGCATTACTGATGGCTGTACAAGCCTCTTACCTTGGGGAGGCCCACTGACTCCATGGCTCTGAGCCACTGTACTGTGTTGTCGGTGTGTCTGAAGTGCAGCCCTTTGCTCTGGAAATTAAAACAGGAGCACAAAAATAGAAATGTAGTCATACAATTATGAGGAACTGCAGAGTAATGGTTCAAAACTTTACTACTGTAACTGAAAAACTGTGAGAAAAGGGTAGTTATGGTGCGCACAAATAATGCTGCACTATAGAAAAGCAAGCTTATCATCAATGACCTTAAAATACGAGCAACAGCTGAGTCTGATACCTAAAAGCCTTATGCTGACTCCTAAACTTATTATAGCATATAATAGTCATAGGGTTTGTTTAATAGGCGTCAAAGAGAAATAAAATCAAGCTAAAAGTCAAGCTACAAATCTTGCTCAGATATTTTTGTAGTTTACTGTACCAGCACAACCGCTGCATGTTACAGTAAGGCCCTTACACTTGCCTGCCATGTTTCTCCCTTTCCTGTGTGAAACTGTTTCAAACTGTCAGGAAGTGAAGGATATGGAAGGTCTTTCTGTCTGCTATGATGTAAGGTGGTGAAAAACGCAAATGCACTACAACTATGACCTTACCTAAAGATGGAAGGAGTTTAACTGCAATAGAATGGAGATGTACCTTGTAGCGGGCCTGATCTCTGTCGTAGATCCTTTTCTCAGACACCATTTTGGGGGCGAAAAAGTTGGCAAGTTTGCCAAGGTAGACCCCATTCCTCAGTCCCTCCTCCAGTTCTGTGGTAGGGGGCAAGTCCTCCTCTAGGCAGGCCTCCATCCACCTGAGAGTACACAAATAGACCTCAGAGCAAGCAGAGGATTTTCATAAGCATCTCTATAATGTTAAACTCTTGCAACCAAACATGAGTGGAAAACTGCTTTTGAGGGAGCTATTACAAATTCCTCAATAAATTAATAATTAAAGTCTAAGCAAGCATGTTTTTGGCGTAAAGCTGAGAAGTGGAAACATTATCTAAAACTATTACTCAACTAGCTGAGGTGAATATAAATAAGATGAGAAAAAAACACTCAACAGTATTAGGAAAGTACGGTAAGGGCTCAACTCATCTAAGTAACTAGATTTCCAGTTAAATCACCAGGACCATTAACATTTCGGGCTCAAGTTGGTGACTTCTCTGTAATACTAAACAGCATGCTATGGATACATTCAGAATATAAACAAACGTCAGCCCAGTCTGTTTACCTTGCCACCTGAGATGAGTGCAGTGCAATTTATGAGGTGGTTGAATGCGTGCATGTAGTGTGGGACAGTATAAATCGGATTTTATTTTTAAAGTTAGTAAATATACCACATTTACATGAATGTCTACAGGATCAACTCAAATTTAGAGCAACAAAGTAGTCTGTAGGCCAATGAGAACTGGGCATTGTTACAGGCAGCACCCACACTGAGCCCAGCATGCTTTAGGAAGGGGGCTGTGGACAGACTTTGGGACCATGCAGAGGTTAGTGTTAGGCTTACTTGTCAAGAGGACAATGTGAGGTTAAAGAGGTAAACAGTGAGCGAGATGTCTACTTCATTTGGTCTAAAGCCTAAAAGTTGATCACTAGGGAAGGATTATGAGTTTTACTTCTGCAAGGCAATGTGTTATCATGAGAGAAAAAGTGATTTTTATCTCTACAAGGGATGATAGAGATGTTACAAATAGGCAGAAACTGAAAACTGAATAGAGCATATTCAGTTTGTAAAAATAATGTTGACCTTCTTTCAAACTGATGTAATTTCCCTTTGAAAGGTTCAACAGTGGCTTCAGAGCAGTCTCTGCCAGATAATTCCCTGAGATATTATGGGGGAAAAAAACAATTCCAAAGAGCTAGTGAATGATTTGTGAGCATGGTGAATCATCATGGTCTGAGAATCTGTTACACATTATATTACTGCCTGGACGTGACACCATATTTACCATCATGGCTACACCTCTGTCCCAATGGTTCTACTCTTTTAAAAAAAAAAAAAAGGTTATGTGTTAAGTTTTTAACTGTTTTTCTCTCATCATCCTACAACTGAATTTCTCCTTTGCCAAAGGCATTGTACGGTGCTCAGTGACCTAGCTTCCTAAGGTTTTGTTTATAGGTTTCATTCATACCAGCAGCTCCTACTTTTCAGTCTGCAGGCAATAAAGCGTTCCGTCCCACATGCATGCTCACAGTTTGTTTAGGCTAATTAAAGCCGTGTGGGTGCTCAAAAGATCCAGTCAGGCAAAATGTGTGTCAGCACATTGAGGACAACCACAACACACCATGCACTGTCAACACAAACCCAGTGGAGTGTGTAGGTTAGGCACCTTGAGGAATAAAGCATTCTCGTAACCAACTATGTCAGCTGATGCTGTAGACAAGAAGAAGAACTCTGCCATACTGGTGTTTTTTAAATTGGAAAGCACACTGAATTCTGAATTTTCGCTGCACAAGTACTTGCATCATAAACCGTAAAGGTGTTAATATTATAATACGTGAAATAAGCGACTTCATTCTGTGGATTTTTTGTGAAATATAATTTCTCCCCACATAAGGAATACATTAGTTTACAGGCTCTGTCAAAGCTCAGGGTTAGGGATCAGGGATCAAGAAATAAGTATCTGGCTCTCACATGCTTTATCAGGGATTTGAAGTCAGGCATTGGGTAAACTTAAATAGAGCTGCAACGATAAGTCGATTAATTGATTAGTCAAACGACAGAAAATTAATCAGCAACCATTTTGATAAACGATTGTCAAAAGTCAATTTGCAAGCAAAAATGTCAAACGTTTTATGGTTTCTGCTTCTCAAATGTGAAAATTTGCTGTGTGTCCTTTATCTTACATTACAATATATTTAATTTTTGGGGGGTTTTGGACAATTGGTCAGACAAAACAGGACATTTAATGACATCACCCTGGGCTCATTTTTCACTTTTTTTCTGATGTTTTATAGACCAAACGGTTAATTGATTAACCAGGAAACTATTCTGCAGATTAATTGATCATGAGAATAATCAGATGCTTAAAGAAGCAGTCATCAAATCATCAATGTCAAGCAGGCTTTTTTATTTTTTAACCCTGACCCCTGCATGTCAGAAAAAGCCAATTTGGCACTGAATGACTATGAAAACACACACACATGCAGCATAGCTCAGTGGCTGAGACCAACTAGGGCAAAGCAGTGATGCAAATCAAAATCCAGACAATTTGTTGAATCTTGAAGAAGTGACATATGAATGGCGAGGAGCAAATGCTGATGATAGTCAAGATTACTCAGAAAGAAAAAAAGGTGTGGCTGTGTGGCGGGAACATAGTCAAAGGAACATCCTGCATGGGTAACAGAGCTCTCCTGTGAAACTTCACTTCCTGTACTACAAACAATGTTGGGGGAACTTGTCTCCTGAAGCTGGACAGGCTAGCACTCCTGTTTACAACCCTCCAAAGCAGGCCTTCCTGTCATTGTCCAATCTGCAACTTCACCAGGCTAAACAAAATCCAGCTTTCAGGACTTAAATCTGTCCTACCTCAACACATTATTAGTAATCTAAACTCTTTTGCTTTCAGCTACAGTATTACTGTCTACACACAGTGTCTTCTGAAAGCTTGCGTCATGCAGCTAAGTCATGCTGGTCATGAGTTTGTGCGTGTGTGTGTGTGTAATGGGAGAAATTTAGTATATGTGGTTGGGTAGGGTGTGACTAAAAATTATAATTATAAAAAAACAAGGATAATATTATCCTTGACTGGAAAAACATGATTTAGATATCCTGGGGTGGACCTGTATCAAAGCAAACAAAAGGGTCCCAATTCAAAAAAGCTACAAATGTAAACCATCAACTGTTTGCCTCTGGCTACTCTCTGGTGGGGGTACAAAGTTTCATTCTAGAAATTACTGTGTGTGTGTTTTGTAGCAGGGTGTGTCAACTGACAACACCAGCACTCTACCAAATGCAGTTAAAGGGACTTTGAACAACAAAGCATGTAGGCATCTATGTAAATTACTCTGGTCTTGGCAAATAAAAATATGACATTTCATTTGTGCCATAATCCTTCAGCAAATTATCAAATAAAAATGTGTTTTGCATGCACTATTACTACTATTCTGCAGTTGACAAAACATAACTTAAGGCAGTAGAAGCAAAAGCCTTTTTAAACCAAAAGTGTCTTTTGCCATTGTCAGTGAGAATATTTTCATTTAAACTACCGGTTGCTAATACTTTTCATTGCAGTGAATTTGATAAAGGTTCCAGTTTTTAAACAGAGAGCAATAAGGCATTTTTGACAGAGGGCATACATGGAGCTCGATTACTTACAATTAACAAGGGATCTAAAAGTAATTGGACTGGGCTTTATATAGTTGATAGACATTTAAATAAAAGAAAAACTGATCTGTTCCGATAGGCATTTTGACATATCACAGTAGGAAAAGCACAGGTGTAAATAATATAATTAATGATGGGTCCTTGTACTGAGCACGCTGTCATGGCGTACTGGGACACTTGAATAGAAGAGAGCTATCATTAATGTTATCAGTAACACCTGTGCTTTTCCTGCTGTGACATGTCAAAATGGCTGTTGTGAAAAAGGCGTCCCTGCCGAAAACTGTATATGTGACATCTACGAGTTAAACAAAGAATGACAATCATCTTGCCATCTATAATTTTCCCACTCAATGTTGTTTTACCAATAATTACACATTTCAGATACAATTTTAAGGCAACATTTCCCTGCCTGTGCACCTGCCTGTCAAAAAAATTTATTTTAAATCAAGATAATTTAGGACATGACAAGGTACATGATGGACTTATCACTTTTGTACTTTTAGGGCAGCCGTTTGGCTACAGAACACTTGATTTATGCTGCAGGAGGTAATTTAATGTTTTTTCCCCACTTAAACACTAAAGACTATTTTCTGGCCACTTCTGGTGCTCTGGAGTTGTGGGTTAATTGAACAATTCATTTTTACCAATGTTTGAAAAACATCAGATCATAACCCAGGTGTACTAAGAGAGTTGCTTCTACATGGCTGCCGTGTTTCAGCAGTAAGGTTTATTTATATGGCATCTTTTAAGAGCAGACGTCACAATGTGCTTCCCAATAAAAGACAAAAAAGCAATTAAGAGACACAGCAACAGACATTAAATGCAGACATCCAGCTAAAAACATAAGGCAAAACAAAACCAAACAAAAGAAAGTCTTAACAAATCGATCTTGAGCTGCTTTTTAAAAAGGTGTCCAGATCACAAGTCCAATGGGAGAGAGTTCCAAAGTTTAGGAGCTACAGCTTCAAAAGCAGTCTCCTTTTGTTTTGAGCCTGGAGCAAGGAATGACCAACAAACCCTGATCAGAGGACCTCAGATTCTTACTGGTATGATATGGCTGCAGTAGCTCTTCAATGTAGACATGTGCCTGACCATGCAAGGCTCTAAAAGTGATCCCAAGAACCTTGAACTGGATTCTGAATTTGATGGCAAGCCAGTATAAGGAAATCAGGATTGGTGGTAGACCTTTTGGAGGACTTGGTCAGAAGCTGTGACTGCTGACTCCTGACCCCAGAGGGCAGATCCTAATCCCATGCTCTCTGTGGTTGACGGCTTCATTAGGCATCTGTCTTAATCCTAATCTACTTTGACACCTTTCCCAGAATAGAGGTTCTGTTCCACAATAGACAGGAGTGTAAAAAAGTCAGTAGCACTGGGATGGAATAACAGGAAGTAACAGTAAGTGTGTGTGGGTGAGAGTTAAATAGTGGTCATTTTGAGGTTGACCCTGGAGTGTTATGAAAGCATCTGTTCCTTAAACTGTCCCAGCGCAGCTCAGCCAGCCTCCCACTAAAGTTTTTTCAGCACAGTAAAAAAAGAAAAGCGTGTCATAATGTAGGCGTGGCCCAATTATGATGGGCGCCTGAATCTGTGTTTAGCCTAGCTACCTGCCCTTGTAGACCCATAATATTATTTGACATAAGCAGATAATGTAGGTTATTCAAATTGTCTTTACTGAGTCAAAGTGCAAGTTCAGTTGTCAAACAATGTGTGAAGAAATGATGATGCACATGAGACTGTACACACGCAATATAAAGGGTGTCCCAAGAAGAAGCATGATTGCTGAATCGCCACTAGGCTATAGAATGCTGCAGTAGGTTTAAGCATCAATAATCAATCCCGGCAATCATTCTCTCAGATTTTGTGACAACCCCACAGTCACATCGTGTTAAAAGAGGCATGATTACACTTCCTGTTCCTTCCTGTTCAGGTGGATGCCCTTGTGAAGAAGACAGGAAGTGGTTTAGTTTTAGCTTTGCTCAGGCACCTCACAAGAAAAGAGTGTTCATCAGGTTTATGTTGTCGTTAGAAAAACTTACTTTTGAAAAAAAAATTGAAAAAATTGAAAAAAAGATTATTTTTACTGCAAGCTATTGGGAACAAAAATATTTATTAAACCTACTGAAAAAATTATCAACAAACCTAAAATTTTTTGATTTTTATTTGATTATTTCAGAGATCAGAAAGGTTAAGGGCACAGAGTGCCACTCTGTCCATTAAGTCAGCACCTCCCCTGTCTTAATCACACATGCTCTCATGAATGCTTACAGCTCCATGGCATCATCTCACGTGTACGCTGATTCTGCGTTTATCTGTCGTTACAGCTCCATGCTACTACAAAAATTATTTAACCACACACTGCTTTGCTCCCTTATCTATCATATTCCCGCTCACTTTCTCTCCAGTGCTTAATTTCTCAACCACTCCCTGCTGTTTTTATTTCTGCATAACGAAGTTCATTAAACACACAAACTTATAATACAAAATTGTTGTACATAATTAAACATTAAACAAACCTAATGCTCGGCCCAAGAACAAACCCAGTGTACGAGCTCAGAGTTGTGACAAAGCAAACAATTAAAGGAAAGTGGCTGCCTTTAATCAGCATGTGCCATTAAGCTCCTCTTATCTTCAAGGTCTTTGCCGTCCTCCCCTCCCTCCTCACGTCTTACCGTTTGGCCTCCTCCAGGTGACACAGGTACTCGTAGGCGATGTTCTGTCGTCTCCTCTCATCCATCTCTTCTGCTGACAGCCTCTCATCATCCTGAATGGCTGGAAAAGGCAAGCAAATCCAAAATCACATCACTGTCATTGTTTTTCATTATTCAACATACAATTACACATAGTGTGTTGTGCCTTCTTATTGTCTTAATTACACATGATTACAGTTCAAATAGGGCTGGGCAAAATTATTATGATATTAATAAGTAGATTTTCTGATATTGATATATGTCACAATATGGCAAATGTAAACAAAATCACACAAGATGTTCAAAGCATGAACTCTGTTCCACTAAACTGACATTAAAAGCACCGTATGAGCTGAAATACCTGAAGTAGAATGTTATTGTGCTGATGCTTAGTTCCAGTTTTAGGGGAATTTCACTGACACGAATGGTACAGGTGCTGTACAGGTACATTAATACAACTGCACAACACAACCAGATCACGCTGAGAGGATCATTCTTGCTAAAGGGTGTTTATTTTGACTGTTAGGAACTTTAGTGCTCCGAGGAAACTGTACTACATCCCACGCGCCGATGAACCCATGTTTGTGGGAGAGGAAATGACTATGTCAAAGTGGCCTTTGTGGGGTGCCCGACTGACAAGTGACTTCTGCTGAGAATTGACCTTTACCTGAAGCTTAATGAGATCTCCTCCTCCCAACGCTTCTTACCCCGCTCTAATCCAATCAAATCCCTTTATTTCTGGCTGAGTGAAGGCACAATCTCAGACCCGGGGGCTCAGTTTAAGCCCTGGGTTTGAGTATAGCGACTGCGGTTTCACATGGAATAGCATGGTTTTTATGGTTCATCTCTTCTTTATTAAGGTGTAGGACATCAAGTAGGACTGAAAACTATACATATTGTATACATGCACACACCAGAGTCAGTCTATCTTCTGTGTATGGTTTACATGAATATTACTACCTCTAATGATGCCTAGTTAAACTGGTTAAACCTGTTGTTTGATTAGCCTAAACAATCTAATCCTGATGCCCAAGAGGAGGGCAAAATATTACTCCTTTGACACCAAAGTCTACCATGGCCAGTTAAAATAACCTCCATAAATGAACCCAATTCAGCTGTTTACATTTCCAGTCCATCAAAGTTGTATATCTGTAATTCTTACTTAGTGCTGTAATGTCTTTTGTAGCATTGAGTCTGTAAATTGTATATTTTATTTATTGTATTTGGAGCTGCAATGTGAAGTCCAAGACAATTTTCCCCAAAGGGACATTAAAGTACATTCTATTGAATCTAGCCTGTATTGGACGAGAATTCATCTTTTAAACCTCTCAAGCACTCTCCGTTCTCTCAATTCTGTCATCTCAGTCATTTGCGTAGATATCCGTTCAGTAGGTCTCAATAGAGGCTTGACATATAATAGTCACATGTGAGAAGAGACACAGGCCAAACACTTGCATATATATA
>LKNJ01000548.1:153976-284006 GCA_002120245.1 Maccullochella peelii
ATATATATATAAATATATATATATAAATAACCACAAAATGGGGTGCCCTAGACCCTCATGACCACAGTATCCGGACATCCAACCATAGAACAGTGGCCCAGCTGTGCAGCTGACATGGATGCAAATGTTTATGAATCATCTCAGAGGCAGAGCAACCCCAGTGCAGCCATTACACACTACCTCTACTTACTCACTCACTCACACTTCCTGGAAGAGCCTGTCTGCACCCTTGCACTGAGCGTTATATTTAACCCTCAGGATGAGTTTGTTGCCTTTGTGTGTCACAGGATCACCGGACCTGAGTTACGAGGTCTATGATTATGACTCCTGCTTTTGTTTGGCTGCAGGGTTATTCTATCAAACCTTTTGGGGGGGTCCAAAGGGGAGCTGCAAATCAAAAGCAACTTTGCTTTTGGTCCATTTCACAGGCAAACCCATGAAGTATGGTTAGCCTGACTTTTATTGAAATTAATTCCAGGGGATGACCTTGCTTTGGTCCCATAACAGCACTTGCAAGTTAAAACGCATGCAGGGGCAATCTTACTTAGGACTAATTTGGCCTGTTTCACACAATGACATGACCAACACATTAAAGACAGCTTGTTGGTTCCTAAGACTACCCTATCTTTGCAACAAACTACTCATTATTTGGGCTTATATTTCTAGAGACACACCTCTTTTGAATCCACAGCAGCAAAACATCTATGAACACAGCATAAGCCAGGGTGGCCTGTACTCAGAGCAAGACAGAGTTGGTCAACAAAATTCAATGGGCCAAGTCAGAGGCAAAAAGACTGCATCGATTGGCGTTATCTCTCAAAGTTGTACTTTGCTCACATATGTTAGTCTGTGACGAGATGCATACAGTAAACTCTGACTTGGGGAAAGTATTTTGCAGTCTTTAAATGTGTTTTGTATATCAGTTTGCTCAGTTGCAATCTTGACATACTCAGGGAGCCAGTTATAGATTTCTCAACAGCAGCAGAATCAAAAGTTAATAGTTAACCTATGAGAAAATGCCTTATGTGTAGACAGGCAGATATGTTGACTACCACCATTAAATAAACAGATAAAAATCGCTGTTGTGCAGTTGGGGGCACTTTGAAGGAAAAGTACAATTCAAAACGTTCCTGAGTTAAATTTTAGGGTAGTGTGCAGCTCCCAAACAACAACTACAGTATAGCATGGACACTGAACTTACCAATTGTATAGCTTTAATTTAACAACCAGAATGTGACCTAAAAGCCTCCTTCATTGACAGTTTGTTCACCTCGTTCTGCTCAGACCATATTTCATTTCTATTTTGCCATATTGTCAGGGATTGCCACACCTACTGAAGGTGTCCCGCCGTTCAGTCAGGCGCTGCAGAACCACCTGTTGTTCATCAAACATTCCTGTGATGGCACCTTACGTTAGCTTGTATTCACCCTCTGTCCCTCATAACCAAGCAAAAACACGAGTTAACGCTATGATAGCTTAAAAACAGTTAGAAAAGTGTTACTTACTTCCATAGCGTGGCTTTTGTAAAGTTGCGGTTTCTTCATGGTACATCTTGCGTCGTTTCCTCCAATTGTGAACTCGTGTGAACTGGAAGTAACTTCAGTCTACAAGCTAACGTTTCAGCAGCCAGCCAGCAATATGCCGCGCCTCTCAGGATATATTGATATGAATAAAATAACTGGTGTAGCTAACTGGAAAAAAATGTCGAAAATAGGGCACAACAGTCTTCAAAAGTCTCATGAAAGCGCCAGCTGTCACATGCGGCAGACAATCCCCATGGTGTGCTTTGGCGTGACTCATGAACAAAGTGTTGGCGATATCTAACTACCGCTACGCTCTGAAGTGAAATGATTGACGGGACAGGAGATTGAGATTTAGCACCTTGCACCACCTGCTGGTCAAAAGGTGGCTCATGCTGCATTCACGCCACTGGGAAACATGGTAAATGCCATCACCCCACTACAGTACCTCACTCCTGTCTTGTAGCTGTGCTGTAACTTCATTATCCTGTTCTGTTTTATTCAAGTTTAGCTCTTCATATGTTTATTTTATAACTTGTCTTAATGTCTTTTTATGTCTTATGTAAAGCACTTTGAATTGCCTTGTTCTTGAAAGGTGCTATACAGATAAACTTGCCTTGCTAATAGACCTCAGTGTGTCCTTATTTGTCTCTGAAGACCCCTGAAATAAAATTTAAAAAGTTACATATAGGCAATTTGTTTCAAAAATAACAGCAAAAGTAATGGCCTAAAACATATAAAACATTTTTAAAAATATATCCTGAACTGAGAATAGCCTCACATGTTCTTATGATAAATAGCCATCTAAAATATGTTTTTAAATAAATGTAATTTACATCTTATTCTGTAATGGGGTGGGGGTGGGTCAAGTCAGTTATTACTGTATAACAATCTTCTTAACATCAAAGCAAACTTTGGTGGAATTTTTGTCAATGAACCCACGGTGTCACAGTATTTTTTTGTCAGTTAATAATTTCAATACCTGAATCGATCCACTAGGTGGCAGCATTAGTTTGAGATTATGAATGGAGTAACCACAGGGAACACAGCCACATACTGTAGGCCTATGTGTTTGTCTGCATGTCCTTCTCTCAACTACCTGGTATTCTGAGAGGTGTTTCTAATACTTCATCTACCTCTTTTTTGTTCAGGAATAATAAATATTAGAAACCATTCATAGTATTGTACAAAAACAATTCAACATCACCACAAACTACAGCCTCCCAAATGACCATAAAGTTTCAACAAAAACTAAACATTATAACCCAGATAGGATTTATTACAGGGCTGTTTTATATTAAACTTTTTAGTTAGGTGTACCTAACCTGTAAACTGATAACTACGTTTATTTTGTATGTTTAGCTTCTGAAGCACACATATGAAAGTACCCATGAACACATGCAAATAAATTACGTGAACGAAAGGAAACATTTGCACTGCTGTGTCTGTGTTTCCATAATTTCTCCCCAAGATTGTGTTTGTAAGAAAATAATGCAAAATTAGGACTCAGTCTTGGTGTAAATGTCTATAGGTAAGTGCAGTAATGTAATATATAAAGATAAGGGTTTGAGATAAGGGTTGTGAAATGAAAGCACAGCATAATTTGCTAGAGAACATACAGTTTTATTGTATATATGTTCAAAAGCCGCACGGTCTGCAATCCCTGGCTTTCCAGTTTCTAACATTATTCGCAGGGCATCATTTGGCAAATATTTCTTCACATAATTTCACACTTATGGACCTCTGAACATACAGCTCAGTCATCCATTGACTGGCAGGCCCTTCACAATAATATACACAACTTTACTCTCCACATACATTTGATTGGATGAACAGAACTTACAAGAGTGATACATTCACATTTTTCCTCCACAAAAATCAGAATATTGCCATCATTTTCTGCCAGAAGAATGTACAGTAATAACACAAAAGTTGGGCACAAAAGAACAGAAGTTTTCTTACATACATGCAAGTTTGTGCACATACACACACACACACACACACACACACACACATACCCACACACAGAGTAGCAGGCGCATAGGGGCTTAAAGCCAAGGACACACAGAGATGTACAACGGAGATGGACTTATCACTTGGACAAAGCAGGAGACACATGAGTCGATCATGGAGCTTATACACATATAACCCAGTCCACCAATATCACCTTTGATTTGTACATTATTTACACTCATGCATCCATACGCAGGCCCACACACACACACACACAGTACTCTCTCTTATACACACACACACACACACACACACACACACACACACACACACACACACACACACATAACTACAGTACATATAAGCAATACCCCAAATACCTCAAACATAACAGGTAATATAACCTTTCCCCAATATAACACAACAGGTAGATCTGCCGCTAAGTTTTAACACGTCCAGAGCCATACAGATCAATCCTTCTGTTATTCTTGCTACTGACAGCAGTCAGCAGCGTTGGATTGACACTGGGCAAAAGTCATTACTTTTTATATCAGTGCATTTATTCAGAATCTATATGCCATACTTTTCTTTCAAAAATATTGAAATTATATGATCAAAAAATATCTGTTGCGCAATAGCAGCATAATTCATTATGTATTTCCAACGCATTTTACAAAATCTGAGAATAAGTTGGGTGTATGGAAATGGATGCACATGTACGGTACCACTCTGGAAGCCTGTGTTTTTTTGTTTTTTTTGTTTTTGAGTAGCCTTGATAGAGCCAACTGCAGTGCAAGGGAAAACTACCTCTACACTGCAATCACAGATACCACAAATACAGAGAAAAGCAGGACACGGGCTGTTAGCCACAGAAAATACAATCCACAGGCACAAATGAAACAAGACTGAGAGCAACTGAATTGAAATTTTTATAGGTATTTTAACACTTTGAAAATAGCGATATGATCTTATTATCGTTATCTTTAGCAGTATGCATTGAGGTTCCAATGTAGAAAGACAAGATACATAATTACTATTACAAGGTAGGTCATGTTTTCAAGTATGAGATTATGGCCAAATTAGATTTTAGACAAAATCTTGGTAAGTCACAACAAATGACAGAGCTCAAATGTGTCAAAGTCAACAAAGTTTCCTTAGGAGACATTTTCATCAGGGGTGGCACCAATTAGCCCTCATAAAGAGGTGGTTGTTATTTACATTATTACTTTGTAGTTATGCACGGTTACTAACACCATTTGATCATATTATGATTCATTGTTACCTGTAGTAACGATTGGATTTTTGGATTGGAGGAGGCGGCGTATCTCATGAAAATAACATTTTTATTTTTATCAAAATAGGGTTGTTTAACAAAAGAGATGAGGTTTAGAGCCTAATAAAATACTGTATTGGCCACATATTTCACATATATACACAAAAATGCCATGATTATTTCATCTATTTACTTCCTATTCAGTTTCTGTTTGTTCCTTATCACCTTTGGACACCACATGACTATGGGCAGACTGCTCCAGTTAAGGAGAGGCACATTTAAAAAAGGCCATTCAGTATTTTTAAAAGGATGCAGCATGACATTTCATTATCAATGTCACTGCCACAAGTAAGATCCAACACAAAGCTAAATCAGAAGGAGAGCTCATCAGAGAGCCTTTGAACAATAATACACATATATAACACATGGAAGGGGACCTGGAGTGACAACATTTGGATAAAATGAATAATTCATCATTCCAACTTCCACAATAGCACAGCAGAAAATAAAATTAGCAGCCTCAAATTCAACATACCGTACAATTACTGGTACAAGAAGTTTTTCAATATGGCCATTTTGATTCTTGGTTGGGTAGGTAATGCAAAGGGCTTGGTGTCCTGCGTGAATTATCTACTTTGAGAAGGTTGCCGATGTCTGAGCAAATGTCATGCAAAAATAACGTATTGTGTATACAGGAGTGGGGGAAAAAGTGCAGGTATATGTGAGTCTATTTTAATACATGTATTTGCACATAAAGTATATCTATGTGTGGCTTTTTATGTATTTGTGTATGTTGACTTTGTGCACACTGTCTTTAACATGTCCTGTGTATGTGGGCAGGCCAGCTGTCATACAGCTGTGTCGTGTGACCGCTCTGTCTGATCATTTATTCCCTACGTTGTCACAGAGCAGGTTGGCTGTGCTCATTACAGCTTGTTTTTCACTTTTCTCCCCATCTGGCTTGTCTTAATAAGACCATATCAATATTGAAAGCCTTGAGCTTTAACCACGCAGTGACTGCACACAAGGTTATGGCTGCAGCGGAAGGTGCAACCAGTCACTGAACAAAACTCCACCAAAGTCTCAGTACCAAAACCTGTGCAAACTCTCAGCTGTGTCATGTAAAATCTCCAGACAATACATTCACAAACTGGCTGAGCTTATTATTGACTAACGAGGAATCTAATGATTTTGATTTGTATGGTAAAAGTAAAACACACTGGGAAAAGGTGGGTTGCTATCCGGCATATTGCTATATTTATGTAATGTGATTAATAGTGTTAAGATATTTGTGAACCAAGCCATTTGCACTCCTTGCTCAACACTCCCTGGGCTTCCTCTCGGATCCACCCAGGTTTTATCCAGGTGCTGAACGCCAAGCTGGTGTTACATGAGGACATTCGCCCTGGTGTCAGGCAACCGGAGTGCAACCAGGCCTCCCCCGACGAGCACAGACGAGGCCATGAGGATGGGGATGGCCTTTGTGATGCCAACGAGAGAACCAAAAATCAGGTTCCCCAAGACTGCAGCCAGCTTACACAGAGCGTTGCAGAACCCAAAGCCTGTTCCTCTGGGGAGAAAAAAATCAGGGACAGGATGAGGTAAAAGATAGAGAAGAGAGAGAAATATGTTAAAATTGACTGAATCGCGTCTGTGCTTTTATATGTATGTCTGTCCATTATATGTAAATCCATGGTATGTACTCATGTATTGTTTGTCCCCTCACCTCCTGACAGTAGGGAATGACTCAGTTGTGACCACATCCAGGGAGTTCCAGGCAGAGATGCTCAGGCCGTTGTAAAGGCACAACATGAAAATCATCATGGACTCAGTGGTGCCAAACCACAAGAAGAAACAGCTGATGCCTGAAAGGACCATAGAGCCACCTGATGGGCATACAAACACACACAGAGCAAGAGTGAAGGAGCAAGAGTTAGCGCAAGTGACATTGATTTGACCAATGTTCAACTAAATTACAGGGCCTAATCAAAATTGCCTCTCACACTCAATGATGGATGCCACATCAATAGCATGAATCATTTTGACATCCTACAGTCAATGTGAAAACCAATTACCACAAACATGAACCACACTGTTACCCTCCATTCTTACCTAACATGGAGAGACGCCCAATTTTGTCCATGAGAAGAGCGGACACAATGTTGCCGGGCAGAACAGCCAGGGTCCCCAGGAAGTTGATGAAGTAAACCCAGTAGGCACTGTAGTCATCATCAAATGTCATCTGGCATCCCATCTTGTTGCGGGTAAATGTGCTGTTAAGCATCTCTTTGCTTTCTATCAACTTGGATTCGTCAATGTCTGCCCAAAGAATACAAAATATAACATATACTGTATATATAACAAAGAACACAGTATACATATATATATACAATACACAATGTACATCACAATTTGGCAATAATAAAAAGAGCCAATCACAATGCAGTATATTGCTATCTTGTTATCACAGCTGTTTGCAAATTTTCTTTTTCACCATGACACAATTATACCTGATGATTCTGAGAATCAGAAATGACAAAACATATCACTCTAGCTGTGTATTCATGTCAAATAGTTTATCTCACCTGTGTTAAAGAAGTAGACATCAATGAAAGTACAGTTACGGAAGAAGGAGCCCACCGATGTCACATCATCAAAGTAGCAGTTACGAAAGGTCGAGTCAATGAAGGTGACAGACTTCAACTTCATATTGATGAATCTGAAGAAGCACAGTTATATTGTGCTTTTAATATTCTATCACAGTGTAAGAGTTAGTATGAATTTAACTGCAGTGCATTAACATCTAGCCATTTTAGATCCTTAATCTTCCTGTTTGTATTGCTCAAATATGTTTATGTTTAATTACAAGGACTCTGTGATTAACATTATGAACTTTGGAATTATCCATGTGATTTTGTATCCACTAATCCTGCTGGTAAATTGACTTGTCCTACCGGTCATTGATGAAGAGGCCATTTTTGTGTATCTGATTCTCCAGGGTGAAGTTGAAGGTGAAGTCTTCAATGCGTTCATTGTTGTGGATCTTCACTTTGGAGGCGTAGTCATCTGCCTGAAGGTGTTTGATGACATCAGGGAACCAGACTGACAGGCCATAATACCTGCAACCAGAAGGATACAGTGATATCAGGATATCAAGAATCAATTGAACAGCCAAAGAATGTTGATTTTAGACTGGGATCTGACTAAAACATGGGTAGATACACTCTTAAATGTGCAGTCAGACACAAGCAGAGAGACAGACAGACACGGTAGAAGACCAGGAGACACTTTTCAGGTTTCTATTTGATTTTAAAGAGTGTTTCAGGGTGTATTTTAATCTCTGGATGCTTTCACTCCTATCTCTGCTCCCACCAATGGACCAGTATTGATCCACAGACTGTGATTGATTTCGAGACCATGCAACTTCTGCACAGCAGAGAGATCAAGATGACAGAAATGCAATGTGGCCGCAAGCCCAACTGCCTAGTGCTATTATCTGATTGGAGAAATTAGACTTGTTGGAGTTTTCTACGACACAAATTACATCAGAAAGAAGCTCACCCGAATGACAGTGTGAACCACACTATGGCTAGTCGCATCATGTTTTCTCGCATAGGGTAGTTGAAGCACTTCATGAGATTCAGATAGATCTAAAGTGAGGCAAGAGACTTGTTACACATTATGCGATCAAAAGAAACATTTGGGGTTGGGACAGAGGACAGAAATAAGTTTTATAATAAGAAAGAAAATGAATGACCGGGGGGTCACACAGAAGACAAATATTTACCCCATGTATTTCAGCCTTTATCCTAAAGAAAGCCTTGGAAACTGGGTTGCCAGACTCTGACTCCATTTCTACCAGTTCATCCAGCTGTTTGGGGATCTTGATCCTGTTTACCTGGGAAATTAATCATGGGAAAGAAAATGATGATTACAGTATAATACAATAGGTGTAGTCTACTGTACATTCATTTTTTGACATCACTGTGATTACGTAAGCAATATCATGGATCTTATTCATATTATGGTTTTTCACTTATTTGTATTTGATTTTCTTTAGTTCCACACAAGATTGAAAGCACATGATAACTGTAATAAAAATCAAATCAGAATCAAAAAGATGAATGTAAACAGTGTGTACTACAGTAGATGATCAATTCAAGAAACGTGTTGACTAAGAGGCTTTCCCAAAGTGCAGCTCACGCAGCAAATAAGCCTGAGTGACACAAAACAGCTTTCAGAACCTTCATAATTCAGATATGATCCTGCATGGTGAAAGCGTTAAAACCTGTCCCAGCGGTGGCAGAATATAAGCCTCTTTGCTTCCTTAAGCATCAGGAAACCCAGCCAAGGCAGCGCACAGCAGAAACAAACACTCACAGTGAAGACTTTCTCCGGTTGCCCACGCGCTCTCATGTTGGTGTCGTGGATCTGTTTGAGGATCATCCAGGCTTCATCATGCTTCCCCACCTGACAGGAGGGAAAGCGAGAGAAAAAGAGAAGACGAGATAAATTCATGGCATCAGCACCAGTCTCGCTTACTCAGGGACAGCAGCAGTCTCACATCCATCGTATGTACTGTACATAAATACATTCCTTTGATTTCTCCAAGATGGGCCAAAATGATGAAAGTCACGACAACGGTGACTCATTTTACTTCAAAGGGTAATTATCCTGCAGCAAACCTACTGTCAAGGATCTCCAGGCTTCTATTTTGCAGACACATATAAGCCCTCCTCCAAGAGTTTTGGATGACTCACACTGTTTGGTCTGATTAAACATCTGTTGGGAAATGTCCAGGTACTCTCAATTTGCCTGACGTATTATTACAGAGATGCCAAATGTAAAATTGTGTAGACAATGACACAGCACCGAGAGACAGCATTGTTAAGATAAGATACATGAGAGCTTAGAACAGTTTCAGTGTGAATATTTCTTGAGCTGTATTAATTAGGTAAAAATACCATTACCTCAAGGTAGAACCTGGGACTTTCGGGCATGAAGGTAAGTGCCACCACAGCACACACACAGGGCAGGGCACAGACGACCACAAACACCCTCCAGCTGTGAAACTGGTATGCTGAACCCATGCTGAAACTCCAACCTATAAACAGTGGCATACAACAACAATGACAGTTAGGTCTGATACAGATGGATGACATGGCTGAATAGGAAGTCCTCCTATCCTATCCTCCTGAGTAGTAAAACAGTATCACCTGCCGTCCAAAAGTATCTCTTGTTCAGAAGTTGATTTAGCTGCTTGGCATGTTGCACTACCGTTAATAAGAAGCACCGTGCATTCAATAATTAATAATAATAATAATTGGAAGAAACAGACTAAACTTAAGTCATCTACAGTTCAATGAAAATTAGACAAGAAAGAGGAGAACATCTGTAACTATTGGTACACAGCAAAGATTGCGACAGCTGTAGCCTCAAAATGCTGAGAAGACATAAGAATTAAAAATGCATGACAAGAATGAGACAAAAAATTCACTGACAAAAAATAAAATGTTTTAGTTTGTTTTTGTTGTTTGTTGACTAAAACTAAATGACTAAATTGTAACTAAAACGAATATATATTTTTGTCAAAAGACTAAACCTAAATCAAACTCAGGTGCCAAAATTAACACTGGTTGATAACAGCAGAGTTTGCAGGCCAGAAAACCAAAACAGTGAACTAAACGAGGCTAAAAAAACCTCTGTAGATAAGTGAACTGCAGAGTCAGGTGACAATTCACATTCCACATCATCAAATTACATCATTTGAGCTTTAATGAATGAAAAGACCTTCAAATTTGAAAATAAAAACACCACTGTAAACATTGCTGCAATAGTGGCCAATATACTGTAAATAATATGATGTATATGTCTGATATATTGTTGTTGCTGGTGCAGTTTATCCGTGTTTGGCATATTGTCATTTGGCAGCTCTGATAACTGTCTCATGATAATCTGAAAGCTCACATATCAAAGTGCTGCCGGACTTTTTTTTAAGCTCACAAATGCTGCTAACAGGTATTTAACATACTATGGCACTACTTTGTACCTGTTTGTATTATTTATTATTCAGAGTTAATATTCAGACTTGAATCCCTATTCCATGAAATGTTTACATTATGTGGTCCATATGGCATTCACTTTGTATTGCTGACCAAGCTTTATGTCAGTGTCTTACTATAATGTACATTCAAGTAATCCTGAAAATAAGTATTTTTCTGCAAACAAAACCAATGAAGTTAATCTTTCTGGTTTTCTGGAATTATATAATGCTCAGAGCACCATTTGAAGCCAGCAGGTAGTTATTTACCTAATCTTCAGCTCACAGGGGCATAACAAAAGCAAATTATGATTACTTAATGAGTCTCAAAACAACTCTTTGAGGAAACAGTGACTAAATAATATTAGATGTAGTGTTATCAGAGGGGGGACTGGGCCACTTGATCTGGGAGGCTGATTCCAAATATTATTGTAGAAGTGAATGTCGTACTGTGGGCAAAAAGGGTCTGCAAATAAAAGATGGCATTTAAATGAGAGCACTCCACAGCTGGAGCAGAGTGATGCGTGAGCTCAGAGATGAATCGTGCTACAGAGGGAGCTGAGAGAAGTGCATAGGGACGGGTTAATTGAATGTGTAGGAAATGAATTGAGTGTTTTCTGCTAAGTGAAATCTTGTTGCACCTGATCTCAGCCCACAGGCACTCTCCCAGACTCATTAATCATTGTAACATACACATACACACACACACACACACACACACACACACACACGCAGAGACTCTCACAAAGGGGGAGATGCACACATACACGCACATATACACAAAAAAACACTGCCACTGACTGAGAAAAAGCATATACATTTATAACATTAATGCCATAATGCCATACTCCCACCCACACATATAAACAAGTAAATACACAAATATACATACAAAATTAGACATTGTACAGCATTTTCACACAACAATTTTCTAAACGATTCAGTGGAGAAAGGAGAGTGAGAGTATTACATAAAGAAATCTTAGTTAGAAATAATAAAATGTATCTTTCAAAATTTGTAACTAAACTAAACCTTTTTTTCCCCGCAGACCTTAAAAGGGTGACACTAAATATGACATTAAATTCAAAGTATTCCTGTAATTTAAATTTGTGGAATAGTCATTCTTTCTGATGTGCTGGGGTTTATTGTGTGCAGTGTGTAAAAGTTACAGAAGGGAATGGTACCTCAGGGAAGAACTTAAATATTTATTCTGTACTGTAATGCCAGGACCAGCCAGGATGCAATCACAAATGTACAATATACTGTATATGTAGATCTGTATTTGTGCTCTCATTGAGTTCAATTTTTAGAATTTTTGGGAGGAAACACAGAAAGGGGTTGCCGTGTCAGTCGTGACCTCCCACGTTTCTCGACAGATCGTGCCTCATGGAGAAGCTGCTCCAAAGGGAATAGCACCATTATCCATCAACAGGCGTAGGAGGGGAGTCAGGGTGGGGAGGGGGTTAATGCTAATGGTTATGCCAGAAAAAGGCTGCTCGGAATTAATCTCACAGCATATTAAAATCCAGCTTTGAAAGCAATGCATATCAACTGCTAAAAACAACTATTTTCAAAGGGGGGTGGGCGTATGTCATAAGTGGTATAAATGCATCCCAAAAGAGACCAGAGAGATGAAAATGCCCCAGTAGAAGGCAGATATGGGTGGGGAGAAAACAAAAACAAAGAAAGGTAAATGTAAAGCAAAAACTGCAAAAAGAAATAAACTAAAAGACAATATTTGCTTTGTCTAACGGTGCATTATTTATGTACAGAACACAATACAATGTGCAAGATAAACAGAATATATTCAGTGTTTTCACTGGCCAGTTTAAACTTCAGGTTTTGTGCTGAGTAACAATCCTATATGTGAGACAATACACATCAGCAATGAGTTTTGATTGGGTTTCACTCTCATAGTGTCTTTTGTTGGGCAGCAGGAGTAATGACTTTTGTAGACGACGTCTCGCCTGTGTGTATTCCTGCTTTCTCTGAGTCCCTTTATTTATTTCCCTGTCTTTCTCCGTGTGTGTGTGTGTGTGTGTGTGTGTGTATGTCTGGAGTGACTCAAAGTGAGAGAGAGAAGTAAAGAGAGAAAGAGACAGAGAGAGACAGAGTAACAGAAAGAGAGAGAGGGAAGGAGTTGTAAAGCAGTGATTGTTTTTTCTACAGAAATGTAGCTTGGTTTTCTGCCCCTCAGGGTTAGTGTTTCACCCATGTCATTGGAAATCTCATTACAGGGATTATGTACATAATTGACTAAGTCTATGGATGACTGAGTCAGCAGTGCCACACTACTCCCAGGCCTAGATACTATAGATAGATAGATAGATAGATACACTCCTGCATTATTGAAATTGGCAGTTTACTTAATGCCTTCCAATGTCTTAATGTAGTACAAGTAGAGGAGTTACAAGTAATTGACAACGATGCGAAGTCCACTGGGGGTATTTAATCTTTAATCTGTAGATCTGAACAGTGTCTAATGAGGTTACTCTAGTGGTGGGCTTGCTTGGCAGCAAGTAAATTCCTCAAACTCTCCCGTCAGTGTGATGAGGATCTTTGCTGAGCAGACCCCCTTCAGGGCCTCAGCTGCGAGTCTGGCAGGGGGGCTTTTGGGAGACATTAGGAGTCAGCGAGTGGAGAAGATAAATGAGAGCTCTAATGGTGTATTAAACACCAGTGTTGAGGCACTTGTATCATAACCCATCACCGATACCTTTATGTCTTCGCTGAACGACGTAAAGGTATCTCTG
Organism: Maccullochella peelii; assembly: GCA_002120245.1. Lineage (NCBI taxonomy): Eukaryota > Metazoa > Chordata > Actinopteri > Centrarchiformes > Percichthyidae > Maccullochella > Maccullochella peelii. The sequence continues at coordinate 167,516 of LKNJ01000548.1, forward strand.
CAGGAGACATTGTAGTGCTGTGGGTTGCAGGCACTGCAGCACTTTAAGGAAAACATAAAAACCAGTGGTGAGCGCGGGAGTATGTATGCAAGACACGTAGTTCCCCCTCAGAGAAAGAGAAGCAGAGTGGTAGTGAGTGGTAGAGAGAATAAGAGCAAAGTAAGGCCACTACCATCCCTTCAATAGGATATCAGCAGATCTGACAGCAGAGTTTCCTCGTGAAGACTTGTTCTGGTTTCAGAGGGTTTTGTGAGGCCTTCACCAGCGTGCTTCTGTACATCCATGAGAGCGGGTCTACAGCAGTGTGTGCATGCTCTCAACATGTAAGAAAACTGAGAAGTCCTTTATCGGAAACTCGTGATTAGTGATATGGTGTGTGTGTGTGTGTGTGTGTGTGTTCTCCTTTCTGTGTGTGTTAGCCCAAATGACATCTTACAATGTCAGATGTTATTGCCTTCAATTTGCCTTGAAGAAGACCTGTATGTGGCTGCAGCCCAGTAACACATAATCCATGCCACTTACAGCAACACACACACACACACACACACACACACACACACAGTCTCCCTCTCACTGACGTCACAGGTTGCCTAAGGCATGGTCTGGCCATAAATCACCTCTAGCTGTAGCTTTGTCCTATTAGAGCAAGGAGAAAAACCTAATTATGCTTGATCAAGAAGAACACTCTGCAGAGTCAGAGACTGGAGAGAGAGAAGAGGTAATAAAAGGAAGGACAGAGTTAGACAGAGAGATGGGGAGAGTACAAAACAGGAGGAGAGGGGAGGCAGTAAAAGGAAGAGACAGCAGGTTAAAAAGCAGGAAAGAATGCGAGTAGGAGAAGAGGGGAGGAAGAAGGCTCATTCCCTTCTTTTTGTCTCTTTGATGATGAGTGCAGCTGATATCTAATGCAGTATTGTCATAGATCACAGCTTTCTCTCTCCCACAGGTCCACCCTCACCCTTTCAGCATCCGTCTGCTCTATGGTATCCATGAGTACGTTAATCTCTTAACCTCTGCCTCTCACAGCCTGTAGCCACTCAGAGCTATTAAATGATTTATTCTTATGGTAGGTAAAACTAGCACCTCAACACACGGTCTTACAGTTTTGTAACCTGTAGTCACGAGCTTAGCATGAAGTCACATTGCCAAGCTTCTCATCAGTGTTTCTAAACTCTATCCTGTTTATCTTATCCCTTTCACTAGATGTAACTTTTTTACAACTCAAAATTGGCCTTTTCTCTTTATTGTGAAGCACAATCCCACGCCTAGCAAGTCCAGGTGGGTGTACATTGCAATATTTTCTAACTGATTAACTCACCATAGTGTGGTATGATGGCCCAGGCCATAGCAGATGCATAGATCTCTCCAATCATCCAGAACATACACAACCAGCTGAGGTGTTCTCCTCTTTTCTCCCTGGACAACACCTCTGCAAAGAAGGAGAAAACTATGGGCACAGCACCTCCTATCCTGCAAGAACCAGAGAGAATGGGAAAGTTAGTGAGAGTGAGGCAGGTAGAGCCCAAACCAGGACAGAAACTTCACTTTATTAATCCTTATGTTTACATAGTTGCAGTCATGATTCCTTTTACATGCATTGTCTTAATCCCTCAGTTTGTGGCCTGTTTTTGTTCCTCTAGTTGAAGACCAAGTCAGACATTGCCAATGAAATTGGAATTTGATTAAATGTTTTAATTCTAATAGACTTTATTCAGCCTTTGTAAAGTCTTTACTGGATTGTTTTCCATTAAAACAGAATAAACTGAAGGTTCTAAGATTACAAAGGACACAGAGTATGCAAAGAACATGCACAACTAAGCATATTTTTTCCCAGACATAATACAAAATAAATTCTCAGTGCCAGTTCCTCATGATTCAGAGGCAAAGGTTGCATTGGCAATTTGGACAGCCTTTTCAATTACTCTGGAGGTCTCTGGGGAGAGTCATGCAGATGCAATTACTGAATTAGCTCTTAAAGGGACAGTTACACAGCTACAGAAGAGGATATAATAAATCAATATCTACACCATTCTATGCAGTAAGAGGATGATAAACTGTAGATTTTTCATTTTCACACACTCTGGTTATTTTCAATTGCAAGAATGTTTTATTTATGGAGTGAGAATGTCACTGGCTATAACAACTTAGACATTGGCTGTTAATAGTTTTTACTGCTCTGCATTGCAGCAGTAGGAGAAAATTACATTTATTCAGTTGGAAAGGAAACTTGACAGATGGATGGATAGTAAACCCTCTATGGCAAAAAAGTCAGAAACTACACACTTTCTGTAGAGCAGTAAGAGAGAAAAAGTAATCATTAAAGGAAATTGCTTTCAGCTTTTTTCAACAACTTCAACAATTATTCAGTGCAAGTCAACAAAGGGAGCAATAATTAGGAGAGACAGAGACATGCCTACAGAAACACTCCTCAAATAGATTTTGACTCACAGAGATGAATTCTTTACTCTCACTGATTTAGTCCTGGTGCACACTTTGATTTTGGACAGTATATGTTCAGATAGTGTGACCATCCTGTTGCCAAAGAAGGAGACTTTGAGGTGCCATAGTGTTCCATTTGACCTGACTTTTCACAAATCATTTAAACTGACGGCTTGCCATCCTCGTCGGCCCCAGAATGACCTCCACTTTATCAGACTTACCCAAACCCCGCGACAAGACGGCAAAGGAGGAATAAGCCGTATCCCTGGACAAAAGATGACAGGAAGGCGAAGAAGCCGTTCGTGGACATGCAAATGAGGAGGCACTGTCTGCGGCCCACTTTGTCAGACATCCCTCCCCAGAAGAACGCTCCAACCATCATCCCCAAGTAAACAACACTGCCTGGAAAGATAGGGGAGAGAGGGCTCTGATTTTTGTTTGCCTTAATATACAATACATTACCTCACATCTCTGCATGTGCAGATGTTTGTATGGGGTTGCATGTTTTGGTATCTAGATAAATTTGTTTATCTCATTGGTCACCTAACGGTATGATGTTAGTGCCAGTCTTCTCATCAGTTTTTATCTGTAAGGTAACAAATGAGTCACCTCCCACATTCTTTTTTCACATATGATTTTCTAAATTATCTTCACAAAGTTATACATGCTCTTTTGGGATACTTTTTAAACATGCAATAAGGATTTTATTGGCCACCGGGGGCAGCAGAAACAAGCTGTGAACAAAATGACATTGACAGATTATCACCATATACAGTATATGGCTAACTTAGCAAACTGTTGCCTGCTAACACTTCCAGCAATTACTGGCACGTGTAAGTCCATTATTCACTCTCCCTTTAGTTCTGTTAATGTTCTGCACTAAGTCCTGAGGGAAATATCTTGCTCTTTAGCTGCTAATTGTGTGAACTGTGTTCACCAGCTGCTGTTTAGTGCTGAGCAGATAGTGTACAGTGGGTTTTCAGAGCTTTTTTCGCTGAAAACAGCTGGCTGAAAATTATGCTATGAGATGAGAGCGGTGAGAGTGAACCAGAACCGTAAAGTTATGAAAACCAAGACAATCAGCTATAAGAAGTAGGGCTGAGGCGAACTGAAGAGTCCAGGGATAACTATCTGTGGGTTTGTCAATATTACTGACAACTTGTTAGCATTGTTAATATAAAAATATTGATTACAGCTGCTTTAACATTGTAAATTACATACTTGCACACCAGAGAGATTCCCAGAAAGTTCTCTGCTGATACTATTTTTAACCAAGCATTTCAGCCAAAGTACAATTATGCCTTGCTCAAAGACACAGGGGAAGACTGACAAAGAAAGATACACTTTCACTCCTAACCTGCTAACGGTTTGAACTGATGACCTTCACAGATTTATGTATTTTATTCTCATACTATCACCATTCACCAAAAAACTAATACTCAGTAAAATAAAAGTGAACTTGACATTTTGAAAATATCTTCCCCTAAGTAGTCAAAGCAACACTGACTCTCAGCCAAGAAGTGTTTTAGGAATCGTGTCCTCTAAATGTACCTCTGCTGGCAAATGGTGCAAATTAAAATATGGAGCAACATTAATCTTGTGCCTCCATTATTGCTGAATGTTGTCAGTGAATTGAAAGTTATGTTGAATGACTGACTCCATATGGAATGATAAACTTACAGGTGATCATGTTGTTTTAAAAAGGAACAAATAGACTGCTGCTAGATACAAGGGCTGACATCACTCAAAATGTTTTATAGTTAAACACACACACACAAACACATTCCCCAAGTTACATATTAGATCTACACGTTCTAATTGTATTATGTATTGTATTACAACAAGAAGAGATTGCTGCATGTACAATTTTCAAATTCAAGTTAATTTTATTTCTGCTACTCTGAACTGATGACAATGAACCTGACACCCACTTGGAAAAACCCTCAGCCCCAGTACACTTGATAAGTAAATACAGTGTGTAAAAGACTGAAAACAGGCTCTGATCAATGAGGAGACAAATGTGAACAGTAATGAGGGGTGACTTTACAAAAGGGCTGCTCCCTTTTAATCTCACTCATCACAAATGGGATCAATGCTCCAACAAAACAGCATTGATTTCTCTCACTGATCATCATGATTTTGCTCTGGAGAGAGGCGCCTATTATTACTGCTTTAGTCTATACTGCATGTGGCATTGTGTGGTGAGCAGCCTTCATGGACATACAATGTCTGCTGCAAAGAGCAACTCCTGCTGGATTTTTCTCCATTCAGAAATGTCTTTTTTGAGGTTTCTGTTCCAGGCTAAAACACTGAGTAGTTTACAAACAGATAATATTACAGTAATGTTTCATCTTCATCCATATCCAGACATATGCAGACACATAAACATGAGAGAAGAGAGGATATTTGTAGTGATAATTTCACACAAAAAGAAGAGAATGTGAAAGTTGCAGTCATATATGGAGTGATCTGACTCAGCCGTAGGGACACTTTGTTCATCCCATTACATTAATCTTAATAGCAAGATGCATTTCCTTTCTGTAATGTCTACAGTCAGGTTCCTTCTCCTCTGGTGTGAGCAGATATCTGTTTGACTCTCTCGCTTCAGGGGTCAAAACCCGGCTATCTGTCACATTTGACAGCCATCTAGATACTCCCCTGAAGGTACCATAAATTCAATTCTAAATTTAACGGAAGTGTTCAGTCTATGCACAGTTCACATTCACTTCATTAAGGAGAGGCTAGATAGACGGTGCCCAGGCAAACACCCACTGGCCTCCCATTTAATTGTCATGCATCCAAACATCCAGAGGTCTTTCCATTTAGTTTCAGCACTCAACTTCCCATACAAACAATAAAATGTTTTTTTTGGTTTGGGGTTTTCAGGGATACTGGCATAAAACAGACAAATAAAGAACCTCTGATTCCTGCTACTTTAATGCCCTTTAAATAAAAGCAATAAAACTGTTGCCTAGTGAGTACATCTCTCACAGGACAGTCCCTTACGTAATGAAATTATTGATGTTCTCTCCGACTTGCTGCAAGGTATCGCTGAGCATGATGTCAGCAGTGCCCACACCAGCAAAGAGGAGAGTAGCGTACTGTGGTGTAATATAATTCAAAAATAGTACAGACATCCCTCACCATTTTGAGGTCTGTCTCATCACCAAAAGACCAAAAGGTAGTTTGTGTTGCATTAACCTGTCATGTCTGAAAATGATGGTACATAATTCAACAGCATCTTGTGTTTTTTGACTCTACTGGGAGACCAAGAGGGGCACACAACACTTTCAGTGTGATGTCAGAGTAATACAGTCCCATTTTATTATTTATCCTTCACAAACTTTTTTTTTTATCCGAATGTTAATTGTTGTTAACAATCTGCTAAACAAGCTAAAAGCATTATCAGAGTATGAGTTGATTTCTTTTTTGTTTTATGGAAACATGATATAATGTCTTAGTCTTTTCAGAGATCATGGTATTAACATTTTTACACAACAACAAAAATCAGACTACATAGAAAAATATAGGTGTCGGGGACAATGCTCCCCCTGCATGTCGCCCCAAAACACTAGATGTCATCTTGTCCCAGAAGTGACTTTTTCACATTTTTCTAATTTTTAGAAAGAGTAATTTTATTTTTTACTACAAACTGATGAATAGTTACTCACGTGCATCTCCTCATTGGATTACCAAAATATTTTTCTTTGTGTACCTTAAATACACAGATCTTTTAAAACCAACACAATGATCCCTTACTTAATTTTACTGGACACTTTTTTTGGACACAAGCTGAGTTACATGTGGGTGCCCCAGGGAGCGCTTATATTTCACAGTTACACATTAACATTTTGAAGCCTGTATGGGCTTTTCTGTGTTTTTCAAGCTAACAGACAATCCACTCATGGTGGAATATAACAACCCTGAGTTCTAACCAAAACTGCTCTGCTGTTCAAGGTTAGGTTCTGAGTTAAGAAATTATGGGTCTGCCCATGAATTCAACTCACATAATGCAATGTTTTAAAGGTTAGTCAGTGACTGACACATTCGAAAAGATAAAATGTCTTGGGGGTTTTTTCTCAAATTTTTTATTAGTTGCAAAAAGTGTGCATCTGGTGTCATTAGTTCCTCTGTGCTCCCAGTGAATGTTCAACATAAGCTAATTCTTTTCAGTAATCCACTTCAGCTGAACAGTATAACATACACCATGCATGAAATGTTTCAATATTTAATTAGACTGATGCTCAGGCTACAGTCAATCAGTCAATACTGAACACATTGGAAATGATAACAAGAGCACAAGAGCTTCAACCAGAGTATTCTGATTAATGAAACCCCTTCCCTGAGTGCCATCACCAGCATTGCCCTGTCATTGATTGAGCAGGGCTATAAATGTAGGTCATTTCTCAGGCCTGAATAAGAGGAAGGATACAATCAATAGAATCTGCTCAGTTCAACCTAATTTCAAGACAAAAAATGGATCTGAAACTGCAGAGGGATGAAGTGAAGTGTTTCTGAAGCACCAGTTAGACATGTTAGAAGCAAAACTCCTTGAATGGACGCCAATTGGTACAGACGTTTCACCGTAAGAGTGTGAAATACAGCTGAATTTGGACTTGATGACCCATATAGACTCTGAGCACCATCAGAAAATGACAGTGTGTCAGGAGACCTCTCAGGCAGAAGCAAAAGGTTTCACCCCATGACAGATGTCAAAACACATCTCCAGGAATGGTTAATATTCAGCAAAATCACAGGCACACTCTAAACACAAGACAAATTCCATGGAGTTGGTGTTTCAGTCTAAGATATGGAGTAAACCACTGCTACAATCATTCACAAACACACACACAGGACCAAAGATTGAATCTAATTCATAGATTAAAATAGTACAAATACACTTTATCTCTTTTGGTGTAGCTAAACTAGTCACTGGGGGAACTAGATGAAGGAGGGGAGATAAAACATGAAAGTTTATACAGAAGCAAGCACAAATGCAAGCAGATGAAATAGAGCAACAGAAAAAGAGCAAAAGCAATGATGGGGGTGGGGTGGTGGGGGTGATAAAAGAGTGAAAAGGGTAATGAGGGAGGAGAGTTCAGTAATTGCCAGATAGGGTGAGAGAACGAGAGGGAAGAGGGGAGGAAGGGGAAGGCCCTGGTGCAGTGTTTTCTGTCCTGTCACATCCCAAGGAGCCCCCTGAGAGCCGTGGGAGCACTGAGCTGCATCACGACCTCTTCTCTGATTTCATGCTTTGATGCTCTTCGCTCTTAGCGGTGCAAACTGTTTCAGCGTCGCGCAAAACACCCTTCCTGTTTTATTCATAATGATGATACTATCATACAACACCATGGCTGGTGCGCGCTCCAGCCACGCTGTGGTACCTCTCCCAGTTTGATATTTTTCTACTCCGTTTCTCTTTCTCTCCATCTCTTCATTGCTACTTTGATCTTATTCTATCTCATCTTCCCTTCCCTCAGCTCTCCTCCCCTTTTGTGCCTTTCTTCCCAACCTTTCCTCAATTTCTCGTTTTCTCAGCTTGTCTACTCTCCTATTGCTTTCCAATTTCTTGGCTCGCTTCTCATTTCTCTTCTTCATTTCTCCTCCTTTTCTCCCCTCTTTACTCCCGTTCCTCTCTTCTCCTCTGCGCTTCCCTCTCATTTATTTTTCTTCTTTTCTTCTTTGCTCTACTATCATCAGCCCCTTTACACTGAGCAGCGTGTAATCACATTTGTACTACATCGTGTCAGTTTGATCGGATTCATGCCTCCGTCTTCTGCCACCTCCGCAGAAAAAGAGATTGAAGCCTTTTGTCATATTTAAGTCATATCAGTGGGAGCAGGATTTCAATGAAATTTATATGAAAGTAACCTATTGTAGGGCTTAGAGTGCAGGGTTTAAAATGACTCACTCAGCATCAGTAATGATACAACCTTCGTTACATTAAAGACTGTGGATAATTCACATGAAATATAGTGATGCTATGAACCCCTGATAAGAGCGAGCAGTTAGACATGGTTTACTTGGCTGATATTGCTGGTGGCAGCAGGTTTGGTCCATATGCACGCACAAACACACACACACATTCTCCCACACAATGTGGAGCTGCACTACTCAAGTAGTGTAATCTCTGCAGTGATGCTGTGATCTGACTGCAGTTTAGCCATGCTCACCTGCCCCTGGCCCACACAGCCCCACACAACCTGCCAGCTGGCTCATACAGACAGCGAGAAAGAAGGGGAATGACGGGGAACGAAAACAGACAAAGAGGGACAAGTAGAGATGGAGCTTGAGAGGAAACGGAGAGTGAAGCTAGGACACAAAGAGGCCCAAGAAAGAAAAAGGTACAGGAGATCAGATGACAAGGGAAGTAAGAATGAAAAGAAGAAGAGGATAAAGTAGGATGGGGAAAGTATTGATGGCAGAGAGGGAGAGGTGGATGTTAAATGAAAACGAGGAGAGCCGAGTTGAGAGAGTCTGAGGGAGAAGTGAGGGGAGCCTCAGCAGGGAGACGACAGCCTAAGAGAACAAATAAGTAATGATAGGGTGATGCGTTCCCATTGTCTGTTGTGTCTGAGATGATAGCTGAGCCTCTCCCTCACATTGTTGGTGTACTGAATACCACCAATCTGCCACCTCTTTGCTCCCATCCACCCACACCTCTGTCCCCATTACTCCTCTCTAACTTGGCAATCTCTCTGCTTCAGAGTTGTCCCTCCTCCTCTCCTCTCCCCTGTTCATCACACATATTACATCTCACAGTGCTTGTTTTCCCTCCTGCTTGCTTCCCACATCGTTCACTCTTATTTACAGTATTTCACCCCCTCCTACCCCAACTCTCCATCCTTCATTCCCATGTGGCATTAAAGCATTAAAGATTCCTGCGAGATTGGGATACTGGTATAGGACCAAACTGAATTCTGTAATCTAATCAGCATTTCAGTCATCCATCCTATTCAGGCCTTTGCGTTTTTCATACTGCATTATCCCATTACTGTCAGCTCAGTCCATGCAGCTTGCCTCTGTCTCTGCCTGTTATGTAGTTAATGAACCTGCACAATGCAACGTGATGGCAGTCCAGCTCAGGTGGAACTAACCAAACACCAAATGGCTATTTTCAACTATGTAATTCAAATGAGTAAATTGAAATGTATTTATTTATTTATTTTAGAAAGCTATTTGTTTTTTTGGGGGGGTCAGGGTGATGTTTTGCTTAGTTTTTTAGTTTAAAGTCAGTTCTACTTTACAGCTAACTCCATAATTGGCCTTGTAGACAGCGACGTGCCTCCTCTGAAATACATGGAATCACAATCCACCATCCACCTGCCAGTCATCAGGTTTACATGCACACAGGAAATCACGTCACGTAGGAAATCGGAGAATGTGTTTAGATGCATTGTAGTAACCTGGTTTCTCTAAATCCACGCATACATGGCTGGTCAGTAATCAGATTTCTCCTCTACCCATGACCTTATTTTGAAAGCATTGCTTATTTACTTTAAAGCTGGGGTAGGCAAAATCTGTGCAACCTATGCAAAACCTTCCGCCTCTCTCTGCTGCCTTGTGTCACTCCGCTAAGCCCCTCCCACCAAACCCACAACTTCGACCGGCAGCCACAAGAGTCGGTTACCCTGCGAAACCTTATCCCTCGTAGTGCTCACTTCTCCACGCCGTGAGCCTCACCGAGACCACGGCCCCTCCCGCCGCGACATGTCTTTTCAAAGACGCCCCTCCAGCACTTTGCGGCCGCAGAGAAGAGCGCCCCAGGCTTCAGAGGCAGCTGCAACGCCGTCCAGCAGCGGGATGAGATTAGTACACCACACACACACACCACCGTCCACCCTCAAAAGTTATTCCCCACTGTTTGTCATCATGCCTCTTTGCCATGTCGATACGAGTGCCATGGCATCGAACATAATGAGCCCGAAGCTCCCTGTGGAGATGGGACGTGTTGTTTTGTAATATGCGCTGCTGTAGAAAAGGAGGTATTGGAAATTCTTCACAAGTTGCAGGATTTTCAGCAGGATTTTCCACCATTGAATCAGGCTTTCACCGTCTGAAGGGACGTGCACACTCATCTGCATTTGTAGCTCAGCCAATATGAACGCACCGTCTCTCTGAAATAATCTGTGATTGGCCAAAGTCTCCCGTCATGGAATAGATTTTCTGAAGCCTGAAAGCAGAGCCAAGAGGAGGGGCAGAAGTAGAGGATTTCTCTCAGACCACCTGAATTATAATATGTTGAATGGTTATTATGGAATTTTTACCCAATACTGCCTACCCCACCTTTAACTGTAATAGTGAAACAATATGCAGTGAGAAGACAGGCTCTGTAGTGAGAGCGCACAGCTTTTCTTCACAACACGAATTAGGCTGAATTCTACCAATATCCTGTTGGTCGGCTGTCACAGCGACACAGTACTTTTGTCTCGCATAATATATATACATATATATGTATACAGTACATGACGTTTAAGAAATCAGGTTACAGCAGAAAGTCTGTAATCTGGTTACTTAAGTGCATGGAAGAGCACTAAGTGAGGAGTGCCACCAAGAGGGTGTAACGCAGGTGGAAAAATCTCCCTTCCAAGATCACAACCCCTTCCGTGATGCCACAACAAACCAGTATGAGTCACTAGTGCAGCAGCAACAAGGACTCACTGTCTACCCACATGCTAAACCAGTCAATTGTGGTATATTGAACATACAAGCAAGCTGCAGGTACCACTGCTAAAACTGTACCTGGGTTTGTGAAATAGTGGGTGGTCTAGCCCCTGTGCTCCCTGAAAGCTATGCTTTATCGCCACCACCAGACCACCATGAAGAGAACATCTTATTGTATGGCTTTCACTGCAAAATAAGAACCTTGTTGTCCTGCATGGTTAAATAAAGGTTATATGAAATACATGACAAATGAGACCACCCTAACTCATCCACAGATTTAATTGGCTGTTGTTTATTTCTGCACTTCAGGGCAATAAATTATTGCCATGGCACATGTAAAATATCAATTCGCTTTATTTTGTTGGCTGTAATTAAGTGTAATTACTCTGGAAAACTCCAAATGGATACCAACAAGGTCATAGTAATCATGTAGGCTAAGACATGCACACACACACACACACACACACGCACACACACCAGTCACATTCACCTCAACAGGGAGGAGCCTCAGGGCAATCAGTAGGAGAAAGGAGAGGAGAATGGGGGAGGATGGGAAAAGAAAAGAGAGGCACATAGAGAATGGAGGGTGAGAGGGAGGGACAGGGGGTGAGGGATGGAGTCACGAACAAGGAGAAGCAGAGCGTAGAGCATGAATGCCTGCAGGACTTTGCTCGGCTAGAGAGGAAGAAAAGAGTTTACATGGATACTTGGAAAGAGACAGAAAAATGAAGGTGCACCGTACGCAACATCTTGTGAGGATTTAATAGTGACAACCCCATACAGACATATATTATCATGTCTAAATAATACAGAAAGTATGATATTTATACTTCCAAGCTGAGAAATCCACGTATTTAGTGTCATTAAGATGCAATATCTGAAATGGTAAAATGAACAAATGTGTATAACCAAAAGTATGATACATAGAAGTATGATATGACATATAACATATTTTACATATTACAGGATGTTTGAATTTCTTATTTTACATGTTCACCAACTGTAATCCAAATTTTTCAAACTATCAGTCACAACCTCCAAGGTCCTGCCATATCAATTTTGCATCAGATGTTGCAGTGCAGTTGATGTATTGTCATGTCTCACTGCGGCAGTTAGTATCTACGGTCTGTGTGCCTGAATTGATGTCCTCGCCACTCTGGTACTGACACAGTGAGTCAGCCCCTGTACACAACTCCGTGGTGATGGATTATACACCTGCAGCCATTGGGACTGCTGGGACTCCTGCTCAACATGCATAGCACACAGGGAGTACTAGCTACCCTCTTAATCCTGACACAGAGACCAGTGGACCGGAACACCTCATCCATGTGAAACACAACTAGGAAAAAATGGGACATGTATAGTAAAACATGCAGAACTAATCTTATCCCTTCCTTTTGTCCAAGTTGCTCACTATTCAAACCATGAGTTTAATATGTAACAAAATGTATGCATGCATAGTAAAATGGTTTGATTTTGGATGTAGTTGTGTCTGATATATTTATCAGATATAGTTAAAGTATGTACAGAATACCCTTAGTGTGTACTATTCAGGATGTAGAATGACTTTCAATTACATCTTAACATCTACGTGCAGGTGGCCAGACCACCAGAAAAAGAACTTCGTCATTTTACAAGGAAGCTCACCGGCTGTGCCAAAAATATATCCATCATACTGATTAGAAAATGCCCTCTGATCAGGTTGTTTCTTTGGGAATAACAAGGCGCTAAAAATTATGTGACACTTTTAATAGCATAGCAACCATTGAAGTTACTGAGGGGGGTGCTTCACTGATTTAGTCTGTCTGCTCCCCAAAAGTTTTCATCTGTGCAGAAAAGATCAAGATGTCCTGACTTCTAGGCCCTGGCATGGGTCACACTCCAAAAACACTGGATCCTACATTTTCCACTACGCAACTGGATAGTGTATTTTCCTTATACCCTCCCTGTCTGGTAAAGATACAAGCTGATATAACCTTGATGACATCAGTACGACATCATTAGGGTTATTTTCTCCTCCAGAGCCACAGAAGACAGTAGAGTATCCCTTCATTATTTCAGTTCATTTTGTATGCATACCCATACCTTTTACACACCAAAGTTGCATTGTAATATTGCAATTATGAAGTGTTTGGGCACATGTTATTGTCCAATGCAACGCGCAACAGAATGAAAGGTCTATAATCAAGGAAAGATTTTTTAAAAATCCTTGGAAAACATTATTTAGAATAATTAAAATGAATCAAATAGATGCAATTTAATTAATATTGAATGGATTGCATATTTTCCTGCTAGCTCAAATAGATGCATGCACACTCACCAACACTCAGACACACACAGGATCCCTTACCTAGCCATCCTGAGCTGGAGTTGGGCACACACATGTCTGTCTCTGCGCTGGGCAGCACAAAGCCCACCACAAACACCTCCACCCCATCTGACATGAGTGCCAGCCCAAGCACCAAGAACAGCTGCCACTGGAACCTCCCGTGACCACACTCCTGGATGATCAGCTCATATTGTTGGGCCAGCTCCTCCTCATCAGCCTGTCTCTCCTCCTCCAGCCCCTTATGGTCCCTTGTGGCATCTGACATTGGTTGCCCCAGTGCCACCTGGCCCTCCTTATGCTTCCTATCTCCTGCCGAGGGGATCCCCTGGTACTCGCCCTCATAGATCTCATCCTCATCATCGTGGCCCTCTGTGGCATCGCTGGAGCCCTCCTCGTTGTCATGGTAGCCCTCTCCATCCTGCCTCGGGGGGTTCCGGTAGAAATCCTCATCTTCGTCCTCCTCATCCTGGAATCTGCTGTAGTTGCGGTGGGATGAATACTCATCTGTGGCGCGGTCCACCACCTTGTTTACTTTCTTCGCTGCATGCCGCTTGGCCTCCTTGGCCATGTCCTTGGCCCCCTTAGCAAGGGAAGTCCTGTTATTGTAAGTGTCCTCCATTCTGGCTCCACTGGTAGGTCTTCAGGGGGGTTCAGAGGATACTTAGTAGAAGCAGAAGAAAAAGGGAAGAGGGGCAAGAGGGGTGAGTGTACGCTGGGGAATTGCAGGAATGGAGAGATCAGTGGGTCTCGAGATGCAGCAGGGGAAGAAAACTCTTGAGTCCGCAGTCACTACAGGAGATAACCCACAATGGCTGTGGCAATCATTGGCTAGGCTGAGAGAGCTGGGGAAGGGTAAGAGACAGACAGATAAAAAAAAGAGAGAGAACAAGCAGGAGGAAGGACAGGGGAGAGATCAGAGAGAAAAGAAGAAGAGGAAGAAAGTAAAAGAGAATTAGATAATGCCTGTAACTCATGTCTCCATTGCTACATTCGTAACTCAGACTAACAGCTGACACCCCACTGACAGCACATATTCTCTTTAATCATTTTCCCAGGCCCTTTAATAATTTGGAGTGATGAAGTGAAAGTTTTTATTCAAAATGAATATTCAATTTACAGGGGCACTCTCCTTCTTCTATATTTCATGTTGGACTTAGTTTTGAAGAGATGAGCATTTTTAACAGAGACGCTGAATCTGCTGACTCATGATCAGCTCTGAGAAACAGAAGCTAATAAACAAGGTTCTGCCCGAAATCAATTTGCCCCCAATAAAGAGCTGGTTTATAATAATGGGAGAGACGATCCAAGCGGAACGGCACTGTCATATTTAATCCGTGCAAAGAAAGGAGCAAAGGAGAAATGGTCATGAGTGGATACGTAGATAAATGCACAGACACAGGCACACAGTAGAAACACACACACGCACAAAATAACTATTCTCTAAGGCCCCTGATTTTGGTGTCTTTAACACATAAAATGGGTCACATCTACTTGCAAGAAGCACACATAAATAGACACATAGTAAGACTCTCTCACACACCCAAACATGTCATGCACATATGTGAGTGTGCGCTCACAGCATGGATGGGGAAACCCTTTCCCATCTTGGCAGGCCAGTGCTATTGGGAGGGAGACCCCGGCCTAGCAGTGCAAAAGATGTAACATGATTTCATGTGGGTGTTCAAACTGTGATCCACAGTTCATCATCACATGACCTCCACAGGTCATCACTCTGGCTTGTTTATTCTATAATTTGTCATAGCACAGAGACACAACCATTATTAAAATAAACTAAAAATGATTGTGAAATTCAGTCAGTTAAATGAGAAAATCCTAAATTGCTAATATTTTATAAAACATTTTTAGATAAGACAGAGTGCACCCTTAGGAGTAGGGTGGAGATGGTCTAGAGATGTCCACTGTGTGTGTGTGTGTGTGTGTGTGTGTGTGTGTGTGTGTGTGTGATCGTGGTCAGAGCTGTCCAGTTTCTGCGGTTCCCGTGTGTCTAGGAGGTGCTCACCACATCCTCTAATGAACACTGAAGCCTTGTCAGGAGGACACAAATCACTGGGCTAGCTCCAGCTCCCATAATGCAATTTTACTGGGCAAAATGACAATGCAGATTCAAGGTGACTCTACTAATCCCTTTTGGCTCATTGGATGACTTCTGTGCTTATGAGCACACTCCTTTACACTTTGACTGATAATTTCTTAATACCTCCATTGACACCGGTGGTGCCTCAGATATTGTCCTAAAGATGATTCATAAAGACATCTTTTTATCAATCTGTTTGTTTCCTTTGTCCAAAAGCAGTTGTTCACCTCATTGGTGAGGTGCACATTGCAAGCTGTTAACTTTGATTAGTGGCATGATTTTCTCTTTTTTCTCTTTGTCCTGTGTAATAATAACCACTTAGAAGATTGCTATCCTGCATAAATCCTAGATTAGTATTATAGGGTTTTCTCAAAATAATTCTTCTTGAGCGTGGAACATAGTAGTTTCTTGTCATGTATGGAACTTCTCTATTGACTGGATCTTAAAATAAAATTAATTTTGAATGCCTCCGTTGACTAAGACCCTGCCAGGAGCATGTCATAGTTCAATGGTATCACTGAACTGATGCAATTTATTGTTTCTGGATCAGGTCATGATGGCTATCACACATCATTTTGCTTAAAACGAGCATGCACACATAGACATTGTGGCAAAAGGGGATGTATCCTGGTGGAGTCTGCCTGTCAGAGAATCAATGGAGTGTATGGCAAGGCCTGCTGTCAGTGATGATGAAGCTCAGAGGACACCCGAGCACACAGACGACCAACCTCACCTGACCGCAGTTGACGAGACCCCGACAGCGCAGACAGCCTGAGCAACGGGAGCAATCACAATCAAACTGGGTAACCACCAACACTCCCAAACAAACCAATCTCTCTGTTTTATTTTATGCTGCTCTACCCCATTACATCCCTCCTGCATCTTCTTTATTTTTTGCTTCTCTTTCAGCCTCCCCCTTTAGTATCTATTGTTTCCACTGATTCCTGTTTGTCAGAAGCGTAAATTATTCCATTTAAAATCACCTGTGCATGTTTAGACCATAACCAGCTCACTAGTCCAACATACTGTCTTCACCCAAGCCTCAATATCAGTCATCACATCCCTAGTTGTAAATCCAGCATCATACATCTCTACCAAGTCCTGTTTTTTCTATTATACATATCATCTTTACCTCATTACATTTGATAATATATTTTTCTACTGACAAAAAGTCAACATGGTGATGAGAAAATGTATTGGAACATAAAGAAGCTGTATACATACACTGTCCTAGGGCATAGCTGCAATAAAGTGCATGTACTGTTGCTGTGAACCATGTGAGGATGTCAAAAATAGGCCTTGCTCTGGCAATAGCCCCTGTCTGCATGATGAATAGCAGCCCTGCATGCCTTCAACCTCTTTAGAATACTAAAAAAACATTAGGTCAAGTATCACTTGGCCCCAAATTTCCTTGTGCATGAACATAAAGACAAATGAAGAGATTAGAGTTACACGGGAGTTTTGGCTATAAAAATGAATGTTAATATCCACAGTAAGTGTGTTTGACCAACTCAGTCAATTTCAACAGACTCTTTCATTGTTTATCATGAATCATTAGCCCAAAGTGGCACAGTAATGAAGCTGCTAATGAGCATTTTGAAAGAAAGAGTTTGAATAATCACACTTCATAACATTGTAATGGCAGTGGTAATGAACACCCTTAGTCAGAGGAACTTAAAGCATAATGAAGCAATTATCAGCACAGTAAGGGCTTCCTAAAAGCAATGCACTTTGTCAAAAGGATTGATGTCATTGTTGGTGCCTATCTGCCTCGAGTCCAGCAATCACCAAACAGATTGGTATGGGCAAGCAGGTTGTTGTTGTAGAATAAGAAGTTAAAAAAAAATTCTAGTCCTAGAATTTCAGGTTGCTTGACCCATAACTGCTGGAGGAGACAAATACTTTATATTTTTTATGAGAACTTAGGTAGTCCAGACATCGGCCCTTACACAGTGCAAAAAAAAAAGAAATGATGCAAAAAAATGGGGGCAGCTGAGGGCTTCTCTTTTTTTAAACAATACAACTATTGTTAGTGCAATAAAATGTGATAATAAATGCATGATGGTTGTATCTCCAAAAATACTTTCTGAGGTGACAATTATCTGCCTTTCTTTCTTATTTTTAAATATCATGTGCACTATACATTGAACCAGGTTTACAGTTTATGTCCCTTGCCCTGTAGGAACCACAAATGCTTTCTATCTCAGTCAGGTTTGACTTGTCAGTGTCCTGCCCTTTCAAAGACATGCGCAAGCAAAGTGTCTTGATGGCTGGTTTGTTCTATTAGCATCAGAAAGAGCAGGTCCAATCTCTAAGTGGGCAGAGCCGCATGTAATCCCATCAAAACGAAGAGCCCATGACCTCATCTGGAAGGCAGAGGCACAACCAGTCCAGGACATCTTCTGTTAGGAGATTTCATCAAACACTGATGCCATTACTGGCTGAGTGGAGGAACAGGGAGAGGACGAAAGAGAGGTGGTGGGGGGAGGGGGGGTATATGAGAAGTATTAATAACAGAATTAATGGAGGCTGGGCAAAAGAATGTCAAGAGAGAGGAAGAACATTTTTGTTTCTGCAAAAGATTTCACATGAGAATAGAATAAAATGATAAAAATGTCTTTCAAAGTACCTAAACCTCATCTTTCACTTCTCTTTAACAGTCAGGGCTCCAGAACTGAAGATAAACTTTTCAAAAGCAGAGCTGATTACAAGCCATGCTAATGTTACATCATACAGATTCATAAAGCAGCTGCAGCAAGTTGACGTCTGCCTTTCCTAGCATGGGGGGCTAGCATTGTTAAAATTAGTATTGACTTTAATCACTTTTGTGCCTATCTTAGCTAAGGAAAAAGGAATCCCTCCCTGTTTATATTAATATTGTGATTCTCCATACTTAGATGAAAATAATAAAGGAAAAATCAGAAAAATGTCTTCAGCACTGTGTGTCTATTTAAAAAATAAAATGTTTCATCTGTACAGACAGAAAGAAAACATCAAAAAAGCATTTCCCATCCCAGATTTACAGAGAGTAAAGTGTGTCTCTTGCTTTTTTGCATCAGGCTGATGTCTGTTTGATCTTCTTGGTAAACATATGGTCTCCCCGCCTTGCCAGACCTCACTTCTGACACAGTGCTTACATAGCGGATACAAAACGTGCCACCACCACTGTCTGGTGCAGACCTTACACTTTATGTTGCAGTGACGCAATAACACTGATTACGCAAGGGATGTAAGATGTGGCACATTTACTGGTGATTTTTTACAATGAATTGTTCATTTTGTCAAACTGTTTCATGCGATGCATGGTGGCTATATGTGTGCCTAAAATTCACAAAGAATTCACAGAAAAGAAGACATCTTCAGTCTCTTTCAGAAAGGAAATCATGACTAATTCCCTATTTGCCTGCGCATGTCAACAAAATGTACAGACAGAATATTTTTGCGAAGCTCTCATATCTACTACATTGTCACTGGCACAGCGTACTTTGTACTTTGAGTCCTTTGTTCATTTCAACAGTGAAGCACTGGAATAGAAAATGTCTTCCTCTCAAAATAGCTTGTGTGATGCTGCATATAACAAAATTACAGGTCAGTGGAAGCTTGAGATGGATTCTGAATTAGATTGAGATTCCTGTTTACCATGGCAGAAAAAAAAACCTACAACAACTTGAAATCAATGAGAAGTGGGCCAAAGGATTTAATTCTGCAACCTGCAGTCACTTTACCTCATCTAACACTTTTTTATTGATGGACGCCTTCAGTGTTCACCCAGCAGGACTACTACAGCAGCCCTCAGATTGCAAACAAAGCACTTTGCCACATATTTCCAGTTCACCGGCTGTGTGCCTGTCAATCGCTCACTGCCTCTTGAGGTGCAATTCACGGATGAGTCAGTTGCCTGCTCCCGCATCCTTTCCTCTTTTTGGCGGCAGTGCAGAGTGCTTAAATTGCCCCAGGGCAGGTGGCTGGATTGCACTACAGCCTGCACAGTCCGCAGCCAACAACGCAAAACTCTGCTAAGGACAAGTATTTCACTAAAGACATGGTGGTGAATGAAAAGATGGGTAAACTATGAGCTGCAGTCAGTGATCATCATAAACCAAAAAGCCACTTAAAGGTCACAAACAACAGACCTTACTCATGTAGCTTAAATCAGATATTTTAAACCAACATGTGCATAAAGGATTTACAGAAGCATTATCAATTAAAAAGGTGCAGAAACTGGAACTGAAACTCCACTACAACCCTGAGGCAATTCTTGCTTGTCGCCTACTTTCACTTAATGATGCCAATGTCTCTACTTCTGCAGGAGGCATAGCCTATGGAGGCATATTTAGTGCGCCCACAGAAGAAGAAAAAAACACATGCCCTGAAACCATCCCAACTTTTAACAAAAAATACACAAACTTATGAATAAATAATGAGGTATCCCTGTCTACCAGCTTACATGTTAGTTAGAGATATCATTGGAAAGATGCAAATAAATGAACATCATGACTTTAAGTCCTAATATAGCTGATCGTAAAAATTAAAATTAAAAACACATTTAAAAAATACTAGTATTATATAAAAATACTAACTCGGAAGTGTTACACGGCATGTTTTCAGAGAAAAAGTAGTAATTGCTTACCGTCATTTATGGCGAGACGAGTGGACTGATAGTTACCCATTGCATCAGACTCTGAAAGCGTTCGCTCTATGGGGGAAAAAAATCTTGTGGGATTTTTACTGTAGAAAAGGATCAGAGGTAATTGCCAGCGCACGACAGTGTGTGTTTTTTTCGATGCAGTCCTCCCTCGCTGCAGTACTTCAGGAAAGGAGAGAGCGAAAGAGAGAGATGGTGGTAGGAGAGCGGGAGGGGTGGAGAGAGGGAGAGGGGGCAGTGTAATCAATAATTGTACTTCATTGAGTGATGCGGGTAATTCCGTCTGATGGAACCATCTAGATAGATGACTGAATGACGTGAAACGCTGCAACGCATGAATGCTAAACAAATAAGAAAGGTCTAAATTTCAGCAGGCTACAGTCGGCGAGTCGGTGCTTTCGTCCATTCACCATGAGTGAACCCCACTGTGTGTATGAATGTGAACAATGAGCATTTCTTTCAGTGTAGGAGAGTGGTTAGAACATGATAAATAGGCCTGGTCTTCTGCTAGAGGGCAAAAGTTGCCCGTATCGAAAAGTTTTTGAGAGCTTCGCGTGTGAGCTGCAGCAAGGCTGGTGATTAGATCTAAAAATGTGTGAACGCAGTCATTCGTCTGTTTTTGCAATTCAGTGCGTTCAGTCGTCTGTTTTCAACTCCAGCCGCTTTCATAAAAGTAGAGACTTCAACCTTGATATGCAGAGTCGACTCCGAAGCAGCACATTGCGTTTCAACGGCTGCCTCTGTCCGTGGTGCTGGCCGACACCTGCGCGTTTCAGCGTCCGAGTGCGCCAGGTTTGGGTGCTGATGCCATAGAGACGATCACACTTGTCGTGTGCATTCGCCTGTTCTGTAAATATCCAGGTGCAAATTTAAATGTCTGTGCATAATTCAAAGTAACAAGTTTCCCTCTGCAGCCGCCTATTTGCAAAAGTTATCGTCAAAGTCCTTCCATGACTGTGCTCCACATGCTGAACGTGGGAAGTAATATGCCATAAGAAACAGATTGGCCATTAAATAAGAAAATGACTGACCAAAAATTGTTCGGGGTAGCCTATTTTACCATAAGTAGAAAAACACACAATACAGTACCCTGTAATAAGGTCATTATAAACAACGCAGTTATCCCAAGGACTAATCATTACTTTTATTATAGGAGGCAAGTTTTTCCAGGGACTTAAAATCTGACACACTGCCAGGACCAATATATACAAATGTAGCCACAAATATACCCATAGCCAACACTCATAACCCAGTGTTCATGGTACTAGGACAAAAACAATTAAATTGTTCTCTTACTGACTTCAAGCATCCCTCCACCACTGTCTACATTTGATTCCAGGTTAGATTCACTCATGTAACAGACGGAGAGAGCTACGTAAGGCATTCAATTAAGATAATGGATTATAAATGAAAAAGCTTGTCATAAATGAAAAAAAACATGCAATTAACGTGATCCTGAAGCATACACTTGAACCCCAACCTGTAAACAGAAAAAATGATACCATAGGTAAAAAACCATAATCTGTAAACAAGAAACAATGTTGTAATCAAAGGTGCTGTCACATAGCTTGGCTTTATTGTGTGAAAATGATCTTCAGCTCGTGGCCCCTGACCATGTCAGTCACTAAGCGGCTTATATAGGCGCTGTTCACCTTGCATGTCGTTCACATCTGGAGAAATGGTCTCCACTGAGGAGCAATCTGGCAATACAAGACTGCCAGGGTATGATGTGACCACCTTCTTTACGTGTTTCTGATGATCACCCTGATACTGCTGACAGAACACAGAGTCCAGCAAGGAAAGTCACAAAGTTACTTCTAGTAGCCTCCGAGTAGCTCAACTGAGGCTCCTTCGTGGAGTGCAGTGGCACCTCTTGGCGAGCTATACATTGAGAAGCAGGAATCAGAATCAGAATCAGAATTGGATTTATTGCCAAGTACATACAACACTTACAAGGAATTTGCTTTGGTGTATTGGTGCATAAATAAGTAAGCATAGTAAAGAACCCCTACAAGATGCTTGATGGTCCTGATCATGGAGGCCAGAGTCTCTGAGGCACCAGAGCCTGGCAGATCCCACCTCTGACATAGAATAAGAGTTATGATTGTCATGTTAGATGACAGCCAGAGTTCTCACTCTGTCACTCTTACCCTAATGAGAAGGTTTTACTGGACCAGACAGGGGTCTTGTACTGGGGCATAGACCTTACATCATCCCAGGCCACAGGTGAATTTGTTGCTATAATAGCTCAATCTATACATGTGAAGTATTCAACATGTACCACCTCTGGCAATCTTCAGAATTCATGAAACTACATTTACCTTCATAACTCTCATTGCACACAATAAAGCCATCATAAGTGCCTACACGGCTGCACCCTCAGTTACGACAATCTTGAATATATCTGTTTACAGCTTGTGGTTCACATTTATGGTTCAGGTATTATGTTTATATAATTATTTTCCCTCATGTATAGTATTTTGTTTTTTGTTTACACTCCACTGAGCTTAACTTGACAGCCTGTGCAGCAAGTAAAGCCCTTGATTTTCAGGTGCAGTTTTAGCACAGCAAAACACTTTTATTCTTTCTATGTCCACAAATAATGACCACAGAGGGAGTAATACTACTGACAAACACCACACAAAGATTATACAATCCTGTTACAATAATTGCATAACCTAACACAGGCTCTTAGCGATAAGTAGGCTCTTTAGATGAAGTGTGAGACAATGACTGCCTGTGTGCCAGCTATGACAGATCCTAACGCCTCTGAAACCTGCGAGTGGATCCAAGAGAAAGTGAGGGAGGGAAAAAAAAGAGATGACGGACTGATGCAAGCACAGGGACATTCAGCCTTTCAGTATTCATATCATTAAAGCCGCAAACTATACCAGCAATACCAGTGAGACTCAGTCTACCGCAGAAATGACTACCAGCAAGCTCTTTGATGTATTACACCCAGTTCATATGATTCCTTATTCTCATTTTTAGAAAAAACAAATCTCAATAGCTCAATGTTAAAACGCTTAACATAAAGGAAATGCAGTGAATAGTGCAGCATAGCTGTGCTTTTGATCACTGAGTTTAAACACCGAGACATGGCTTTGACACTGGTTGTGCATCATATTCCCCATAATACTGAAGAGGATTGTAAACGATGCATACAGTGTGCACAAATACACACACAACACACATGCGTAAACAAAAGGAAAGGCATCTATCTTTATCTCCTGAATTTGATGATTCACAGAAGCAGTGACCTAAGGCTTGGGACACGCTTTTGATTCAGAATTGGGAGACAAACCCCCCTCAAGCTATAAGACTCCATTTACTACTGCTGGAGAGCTGAGGAGCACTTAGCTTAATGTACGGGACAGTAGAATGACCCTCACATACACCACACACACACACACACACACACACACACACACACACAGTCCACTGTGCATACCAACACTTTCTCTCTCTCTTTTCTTCTCTTTCTGCTTCTCTTCTCTCTTCTCTTTGTTGTCACATAAACATGCACACACATATGAAAGATGCTCATGACTTTCAGTGTCTTTTTATTACAGTGAAAATACAATAAATATAATATTCATATTTCCCAGAGCTTGCAGGTTGGATACTGACATGTATGACGAATGACTGTCAAGTTAATGAACTCCCATGCAAAATTCAGTAAATGTGGCCTGATATTATTGGTGGTAGGTAATAAGAAAGGGACAGTGTTGGAATCCCGTATAGCCACGCTGGCCGAGCAATTTAAACCCTCCTATGCCCTGCTAGGTATCCCTCTCATCTTCCACATAATGAACTATATGTGTTGTGATATGTACAATTTATATACTATGTAAAAGAACATGTAAAAGAACATACAACATCACATTTTCACACGAATACATACAATGTAAGTATGTCTCTTACGGCATGTTGCTCTTTTCACACATATTTATATACTTGGATTTATAGTCTATGTATGTTATATGATATATATATATATAAGTTTTGTATAGACATATATGTAATTTATATAACACAGAAGGCATACTTAACTATGACATACAAAACATAATGTATAAGCCTGTGGTTCTAATCTACCAAATACAAAACCACTGGACTTGTGTTGCATGACCATGATGAAATGTTTGAATACACATACACAAATATATCAGTTGAAGTGCATTACAACAGTATTAAATTCCTTTTTTTAAATTTCCTTTTTTCATATGTATCCTACTGCCCCGAGATCTAAAATGGATGTAGTACCTGCAGTGCCAGCCTTCCTCAAGAAATGACTAGAGAGGTGGAGGTAGACTGGAACAACTGTCTGCTGTTTATCGTCATCCAGATTATAACAAACGGATGTGGACGCTGATGGTCATTGTTTCTGCCGTGTGGAGATTCAAGCTAACTGATTTAGTCTCCATTTTCTCTCCCAGCCTCCACTGCTTATCTGCACTCATATGGCTGGCCACTGTATGCTGGAGTCAGCATATAATATTCTATATGGATATACATGCATACATAATGATGACAGAAATTATGCAGCCTTGTTGTCTGTTAGCTGGTTGTTAATACTATCTGAGTGTGAACAATGCAGCCATGATGTATTTACAAGTGCTGGTAAATTTGGTACCCAAGCATTCTGAAAGCAAAACAAAAGGACACTGGTGTCACTGATAGAGAGATGTGATGGATTAGAGTGGCCCAAGGGGGAAGTCCTGGTCCATCAAAATGTAATGAAAACTAATTTGAAAACAGCAGGCAGCTATGAATAACTCTAAGATGAGTTCTGGCAACATTGTGTTCAATGAGAGGTCATCATTGTCTCATATGAGAGAAAAATGACTTGATAACATTACGATTGATGATAACACATTAGCTGTTACCTTCAGGAGTTATGGCTGTCTGTAAATACGTCTGACTAAAAATCGATCAAGGGCAGAAACAATTTTACAGCAAGTTTGTAATCTAGTTTCACAATTGGAATGCCAAAGATGAAATCACACGTACACAAAACAATAGAATAGGACATAATACCACTTTTTAATGGTTTCAAATACAGTAAAAATGCACTGTAAGAAAAAGTTCCTTAACAAAGTCAACTTGTATCAGCACAGAACATTATTTCCTAATTTCTGTTCTGTCTACCATTGCAAGGTCCTGAATAGTCTAACGTACCTGAGCTAAAATACCAGGGGGAAGAAAGTCAAATGGATTGTGATTATTGTCCTGGAACAGATTGAACAGGCTGTGAGAGAAGGATGTGAGCTGAATCCCATTTCAACACATGAGCCCAGGTGCATTTCTTTTGCTGAAAGGAAGGTGAAATTTACAAAAGGGATCTAAAGAAGGGTTTGAGGCAGTAATACTGGCTTTAATCCAACCATTATGAACAGTAGCTTATTACTTTTGTCTGCAACAAAAGGAAAACATTATACAGAGTGGGTACAGAAAGGAGGTCTGTCTGTATCTTAAACTCAGTTCTAAGCTATTGTTTATTATTGTATCTATGGATGTACTCATGTGGGTCAAAAGACAGGTGTAAAAATTGATACATTCCTTTTTATCGTAATTGATTTGTATTTATTAATAGAATATGGCTTTCATAAACTTGCAAGATAGTAATTCAATTTAATGTCATTTTTTTTTTATTCGTATACCTTTTATTATGAGGCATTTAACAGGTTGCAATTAATAGTACAAACAGCCATTAAAAACAAACAGGGACTGGGCACTACACCAGATTAATGGCTGGCTATTATGTATTGTGCTATTAAAGTGCTGCCAGTAAGACAGATACAGTACATATGCATATACATACATATGCCTAAAATGCAGGGCCTTCCACAAAGCATACACAAACTCTGCAGTTTTCTGTGCCTAACCAGTCTTTGTTGTAATGGCTTAAGAAAAGCAGACAAGCAGTTTAACATCAATGGCATGACAAAAAAGCAGTGAAACTAAAAACCAAGTTGACAAAAAAAATCACCCTAAAAGAGTAACTGTGATGAACACATCACCAAAACCTTTAAAAACCTATGAATCATCTCCTCTGAAATGGAAATAAGTAATCTGTGGGCGCTACGGCTTCCTGTCATTCAACAGGAAACCTCCATTCCCCACAGAGCAGCAAGGATTATCCTCTGTGCCTCACGATTCTGACTCAAATTCATAGCCCGCATCAACTGTCAAGACATGTAATAATAAAATGTGTGTGTGTGCTGAGGGGTGTCTGTGCCAGGCCTTGCTTGCACTAAGTAAGCATACTGTTCATTTATAAGTTCATATGTAATGTATCAGCCTGAGTCCTTGATTCAGACCTCAACACTTTGTGATCAGATGATCAGCTGTCAAACTGCTGTTTTGGGAGATATTACTGCACTGTCACCAAAAACAATTAATTCCCCTTGTCAAAGTCAGCCTGCGGGTCTTGACAATGCTGACAGGACACCTTCAGACAGTGAAGTAGCCTACCCTCAGCACTCAGCCAGGTGGTGAGGAGGCTCCAGTCCAACAGTACTGCTTGCAGCTCTGCCACAGCTGAGAGTGACCATATGTCTCTTCCCTCTAGAGTCTGTCCTAGCCCAGGACTGCCAAGCCGTTAGGCCTATCCCACATATGTGTCATAATACTGTTAAGCACTAGGTCTTCAGGAGGTTAAGACATTGCTGTAATACAGTTTGTTTTTGTCTAAGTGAACAATAGAGAAATGGCCAAAGGGAAGTTCACATGGCAGTGGTCTTCCCCGAGGACTTACACCTTCTTTAGACAGGTAAGTTTGCTTCCTTGTGACAATTTTAATCAGCTAATCTCTATGCAGCATGTCAGCCTATTTATGAAACGCAGTTTGGAAACCACGTTTGCTCCCTGAATGGGCGTAACTGCCAACTGAAGATTTGTCTGAAATGATTTCTTTCAAACGTCCTTTATTGTAATTTTCATGGGATTATCAAACCATAAACTAACAACGTAACCACGTAGCCTATAGATTGATTTGTTAACCTAGGACCTTTCAAGCAATAATTCTTAACGCGTAAAGTAATATAAAGTTGAGAGAATATCTATGTGGACAGTAGTCGGCTTATCTTGTGTGCTCAAGCCAGAGCTAATAACTAGCCTACAAGTCCTCCCAATATGACTCCTAGAGCCTGAAAAGTACCGTGATACCCACTACACTGTGCAGCTGCTGGCTGTCAGGATAAATCTAAATCAAATAAACTGCATTGTCAAAATCACAGGGATAAAAACGAGATTTTTATTTGTAGTGTAGCTCTGTGTTGTTCCGCTTACCGTTACCACGGAAACATTGTACCCAATCAGAGACAATTTAGCTGGGTGCCGTGGAAACAGAAGCCAATCATAGAGCATGATGTTTAAGAGTCAGTCGGTTTGAAACAGCGAAGCAAGCATTTCCCAACTGACGGAATAATTTGGGAAACAGATAAGTGTGGTAGCCTGCATAGACATATAAAACAGGTAAACATTTCCGAAAGCACCTTTACTGCACATTGTGTGTGTAGGTACGTTATTTCATAGTTATAATTTACTCCTAGAGACTGTAAAACAGCACTATTTGCTTCAAAGAGGCGTGTGTTTGTCAGCTCTGCAGCCAAAAAGGAAGCGTCTCTGTTTTTACACATGTAACGTAAGCAGTAACTTTAACTGTAGAGAAAGTTACACTAGCATATTATAGTCCTATTTTGTAAGTTAGGCTGATTTTAAGATTGTGTATGGTGTGTTTAGCTAACCTTACAGGTGCAAATTTACATTTTCCCTACCAAAGAACCAGTGTTAAATATGTTGTAAAATGTAGCTGGTTAACGTTAGCTAACGGTATATGATTAGAATTTGAGATATATATATGATTATTATAAGATTATGTTTTTGTACATGACCACTTTCATACAGCTTCTCCATTATACCCTGTGTTCTATAACTAGGTTAGTCTCTCGTGTCCTATACATACAGTAACTTGTAGCTAACTTATTGTATGTAGCTATATCATTAAACAAAATGCAGAAACTACAGCAGTTGGTATTAAACTACCATGTGCAACAGACAGTGTAAGTCTGTTGTATGAAATCTTGATGAGCATTATCATTTGCCCCATTGATTAAAAAAGACACATTTTATTCAGTAAAACCACGTTTTACAACATATGACTTACATGTGAGGCATACATGTGGCCTGACATTGCTAACTTGTGCTGTTAAACTAACGCCATTCCAACTATATCTTTGTCTAGATGTCCTCAGACGAAGAGGAACCAACCAGTCCTGTTGTGCCCAAGGACTCTGATCCGGGCAGCTCTGTCTCCTCTGAGCTTCAGGTAATTTTTAAAAAGCACATTCACAATTTATGGGCCTTTATGCATTAGTCACATTGCTCAGATCAGGGAACACAGCAAAATTGTGTAGCACATCTTCAGAGTGAGGACCATTAACTATTTTATAAGTTAATAAGTACGGTAAGTCAATTGAAGTCGAAGCCAGAGGTAGCTCTGACAAATTGGAATATTGGTAAACTGTTAAAATCCTGTTTAGTTGCTTTTGTGGCTCGCCCTAATGGACTCACTGTAAAGCTGTATTAAGGTCTCAAAATTGACGACTACTAAAATGTTATCATAACCAATAGGAACAATGACTATTAAAATAAGGAACTATGAAAATTTGTAAAAGAAAAGCTGAATTTTCCTGAAATAGATATTGATAGACACTGGTCTTTTTTTCTTTTCTTTTTTTTTACTGTTTATGGATCAACAGGATGAGTATGAGGAGCTCCTCCGCTATGCTGTGGTCACCCCTAAGCTTGAGAAACTCACCAGTGCTCACTTGCAGCGGCTGAGCACCTCACATCTGTCTGCAGAGGGTCAGACTTCCCAGAGAAAAGATGACACAAAATCACTGCGCCCAGCAGGTATCTTGGGTTCGTCTTGTAAGAAGGACACATTCATACACACACATTTCACTAAGCCTTTCTGACAGAAACACAACTTGAGCCCTTCCAGACACTGCCCCCATCAAATGATCAGCTGTCAAAAGGATTTGGCATCACAACATGGGGGGAAAAAATTTTGTGTGTTTATCAGCCTCATTTTTTCAGCTTGTAAACCAGTCTAGTCAAGATGCATATGATATCAGTCTGTCAGATTGTACCCCCTATCTCTTTCCCCTACGATACCCACATCTTAAACAGTCCATCAGTCCCCCCCCCCCAGCTCCAGCTCCAGCTCCAGCTCTCACTGGAGGTTTAGTGCTTTAACTGTCATGGAGTAGTGCACAGGGGTTGTAGAAAGCAGACAGCCAATTGGTAATGAACTCCTGGCACTTTGCCAGTACTGCTCTTTAGAGTGCAGGCTTTCTCTTCCCCTGCAGAATTTAATTAAGATATTGACATAAATGCATTCCTGGACGAGGAGCCATGCTTGTCTTATTCGGTATTCTCACCATCACCTTTTCTGTTCTTAAACTGTCTTTTGTTTTCTGACTTTTACGTTTTACTTTTACGTTTTAATTTTACTTACTTATTCCAGGTCAACATTTATTTTAGCAACATTGCCTTTTAATCTATTTTCCATTGTGCCTTTGTCTCTGACTTCCTTCCCTTCTCTCCTGTCTTCTGTCAGATACTGCCACTGAGGCTAAAGATGGGAGGCATTCTAGCAGGAGTGTGAAATTATCACGGGCCTCCTCCCCCTTGATTGTTGAGCCTTCCACATACTCAAGAGCCTCTCATGGTAAATTGAATTAAAAATACAAAGAAACAAAGTGGTTATGTCTGATATCTAATCTTAAATTAATTTATCTTACTATCAAATAAGCTTAGAAATACCAAGACCATCCAGTTGCAATGTTGTCTCATTTTCTAGTGTTATTCTGTCTGTCAGTGTTTCTTTCTATTTTCTTTTCCTTCCAGCCGAGGAGATAGCTCCTCGGTCATCTAGCAGGGTGTCAGTGCTCTCAAACGTTCCCTCAGACAGGTTACAGACGGCAGCTGAAAGGCCAAACAGCCCAGACCCCCTCGAGTCTGCTGTGACAGAGATGTTTATCTCAGAGGAGAACATAAGCAAGATGGAGAACATTCTGGACACGTGGAGCAACAACCTGAAAGTTAGTCTGCTTCTTCATACTGTAGAACTCTCCTTCCACAATCAATTCAATGGCTCTTATTTGCTGTCTGCTTGAGAGCTGACCATAGACAATATTGTATGGCTATAAATAGGGCTCTGACATAGCTGAATAATACTACATTAACATATATACTGTATATAATATATAATAGCAGTGTTGTGTTTTGAGCTTCAGCAGTTTACAGCAAAAGCTGTGGGTTTATTCTTGATACATTGAAATGATGAAACGGAATTGCTCACTTACTGTGAAAAATATGTATTTCAATCATAATTAAGAGTTTTGCATAAGTGGTCAAATCTGTGGTACAATTTCAACAGAGCAACCAAACCTTTGAAGAGCAATCTAGAAGGCAAATTATGTTGTTTCTGGCATACAAATTTACGCTACATTTACAAAACCTAAAATAGTGTGTGGTGGAAAACGTTTAAATGTAGTTGTCCTAAAAAATAATAATAAAAAAGGGTTAAACTTTTAGTTTATATTTATGTCACTAACACTGCATGTTTTAGATCATATATAATTATAAAACTGCAAACTGTACATGTATGAGATCTGCTTAGTAGGTTTATATTGACATTTCCCATACTCATGCAATGAGACAATTAGACTGAGATGGATTAAATTCAAGAAATGCTGTAGACAATGTACATAGGTGATGGTGAGGAAGAGGTCAGAGATTATAAAGGGAATGTAAAGTGCTGGAGTCTCAGGAAAGGCTCATTGAATAGGATGACAGCTCTACTCTTCATGGCACCAGTGACCTTTTAATTGTGTCTTTGATTTTGGAGGAGGTGTGTGTGTGGATGTGGGTGTCCTTCCTGCCCTTTTCTTCTGATGTCGTACAGCTCATTCATGGAGGGCAGATGAAAACCAATCACCTGCTAAGTGGTGCTGATAAAAGAGTAGAGTTTGACTGAGGAAAAGGTAGTGAAGAACCATGGACTGTAGATGCTGAGACTCTTTCTGTTCTCTTGACAGATAGAATTGGTGGTTTGTGAGCCTTTGTTGTTGCGGGAAGAAAATCTGTTGTTTACCTTCCAAATAAGCCAAACATGTTCACATTTGTGGGTGTTGGTTATGTTTTGACCCTGTAGAAATTTAGCTGAGGTCACAATTTAACCATTTACCTCTGAAGCCAAATTTACACTATACTTCTGCATTAGGGTGTTCGTGGAGGCTACATGTGGCCCTGTGAATCCGCTGGAGGTGTACCTCCTTAAAATGTAACTGCACATCAGAACTGTAAATCAAATCAGCAATCAGCAAAAACAAGACTAGAGATGAAATCTGCCAGGTTCCTATATTTTGCAGTACAAAACCTCCAGCACACCTGTTTATCAAATTTAAAAACAACTGAAGATATGTGTACATATGTCCATATTAACTAAGGTAGTGTAATGAGCACACTGTGACTGTCCCACCCTCTATTCCCTAATTAGTCAAATGTACTGACTGAGCTCAGGAAGTGGAAGCTG
Organism: Maccullochella peelii; assembly: GCA_002120245.1. Lineage (NCBI taxonomy): Eukaryota > Metazoa > Chordata > Actinopteri > Centrarchiformes > Percichthyidae > Maccullochella > Maccullochella peelii. The sequence continues at coordinate 199,296 of LKNJ01000548.1, forward strand.
ACGTTTAAGGAGCAACACAAGCTGGAGATGAGGAAAGAAAGGGAAAGATATGCAGCCCAGACAGCTGTCCTGAAGTCAGAGCTAGACAGCCTGAAGGGGCTGCTACACACCTACGAGACGTCCAACCAAAGAAAAGATGAGGTGACTACATGTGTATTTGCTTTTTCCAGTACATAATGTGTTGGTTGGTTGGACATGGATTAAGTACCAGACTGAGATTTAATTTCGAGTCATTTCCATTGTTGTGAAGTTTTAGTGTAGGACTGGGTGGGCTTAATCCATGTCTAAGCTATCAGGCCCATATCTCTGTCTTTTGCTCACTTGCACATTCTGTCTCTCATTTTTATTTACACTTAGCACTGGAAAGAAGAAGATTAGCACCTTGTCTGCTTTTTAGACTTATTGTGTGATGCGTCCTCCCTCAGGTGATTGTGAACTTGAGCCAGGTGTTGGACAGACAAAAAGAAAAGCTTGAAAAGATGAGGACCTTCACCCACTGGAGACTTCAGTACACTGAGGCCAAAGAAGAGGTACACTGATGACATTGTACTATTTCCCACAGGTTGAAAACCTATTTGCTGATTTTAGTGCCAAGAGCATATTTACATGCTCCTTCACACAGCATCTGTGTTTGCTTTTTGTTTGTCTTTTCGGTATGATTCAAAGCTTTCAACTCTCATCTAGCATAACACACACTTCTCTCTTGTCTCCTTTTACACTAAGAAAAAGCACACACATGTTTACTAGTTTAGTCAACAGAGAACAAAAAGTTAAATAGTTTTTTGTTTTTACAAACTGTGAAAACTAAGTTAAAAGATTACTTTACCTGGCCCGGAGAAAAAATACATACTGCTGCTCTACATGAACATGATACAAAAGGTAAAGGCAAGATATAGGTTTTGGTGAGCTTCTCAAATAATTTCACTGTATGGGAAACACTGTATATGATAATGGAAAATTGATTAAAGTAATGTTGTGTGTGTTAGACAAGAACATCACATGAACATTACATGAGCATCACATGTAATATCTTAACTGTAATATCTGTAACATCTTACAGTCGTGTTTGAATCATCAGTTCACTCATTATTTTAGGCTGTGGTTTTTGTCGGTTTCAGTCATGTTGTCTAATTTACAATTACAGTTTTTCTATTTTTTTAATTTTCATATATGTATATTTTTTGAGAAATTAATGTAAAATTTCTGGTAGTGAATGTATCTTAACATTGCTAGATTACTGTCAGTGCAGTTTAATGGTTTATGCAAATTATCAGTCTCTGCATGAGTTACGACCCATACATCATCACTGTGTCACTGCAGGTTGAACATGCACATGCCACACAAATATCTCCTCTTACAAAATTACATATGTGAAATTTTGCCAGTGCACTGATGGACAATCTGTTCCTTCTCATACTATACTGCATATCCAACTAACAATAGATATATTTATTTATTTTTATTTTTTGCATTTACAAAATAGCTGTTTTGCCATTTCTTTAAAATAGAAAATTTAGTGGATGACTCATATTTTTGTCTAAACCATGACACAGAAAGTGCACCACAAGAGAAAATGTACTGCACCTGCACAAGAATGAATTATGGGCGTAATTATTTCCTTGTGAATATTTTCATGGTCTTGTGGTTCCTGCTAGGCTCATGCTGCTCAAGCAGCGCAGCAACACTACAATTTGCAGCTGAAGAAGAAGGTGTGGTTAGGCTGGCACTCTCTGATCCAGAAACACTGGAAGGTCAAGGTGGAGCGGGCTTGCCGTGCAAGGGCTGAAGAGGTCTGCACCCGCCTGTCTACGGAGTATGAGGCAAAGCTGGCAGAGGTAAATAATGAGGTGAAGCACCTGCATATGAAACGGTATGTATGGTGATGCTGCATTGCTGAATTCATACTTGACCTCATTGAGGTGTTTTACCATATGGATCACAGTACTCTGTAGTCAACAAGATACATTAGACATTTACAGAGCTGAGTCATATGTAGCAGACCCAAAGCACCACTGGTTACGATTTATTAGGTTCTTACACAGGTACATGTATTTTTCAAAGGTCTCTTCAGTGAATTGTTATAAGTACATACAATTTGAACATCTCTGTGAATAACAGCCACACTATACTTGATTAATAGATTGCAGTTAAGTCACTGCAGAGTAAGTATGTAAGATTGAGACAGTGCAACAGGAAGTCACAAAGAAGTAAAGGTTGATTAGGGAAAACTGTTATTGGTTTATATCAAGGGTGCAACACAAAGGCCTAAGATTGAAAGCAAGAAAATGAACAACATCAGGTGTTGTCAGTATTGTATAAACTGATTCTTTCTGTACTCTGCTACCTGTCTCCGCAGCACTGTGAGGCTATAGAGAAGGCCCAGGCAGAGATTCAGAGACTACGAATAGAGCGAGAGCGCTATGAGGAATCTATGAAGAAAGCCTTCATGAGGGGCGTGTGTGCTCTCAACATGGAGGCTCTCGGCATGTTCCATACTACAGAGGGACGGCAAGAGCAACCTCCAGTTCATGATCAGCATGGTCTGTAATGGAATGACCACACAAACCTATTTTTAGAGCACATTAGCACATTAAAACTTGGACTGTTATCCTCATCACAAGTCCCATAACGACATAAGGAGACCCCTGCTCTATACAACAAACCATACAGGCATTGTTAGCCTTGCCTCTGTGCTGTATTGATTCAACGCAGCCATCAAGCCAGAAACTAACAGAAAAGACAGAAACCATTTCTTCAATAGAGTGCAGCCGTGTGTTATTGACAGTTGCGTAGATTTATGAATGAGTGGAGTGGACGGGGTCTTTGTTCTTTTCTTGAAGTCATTCACTGGCTCATCTAATGGAGTGATGAGTCAGTGGTAGTGCTGAGTGCTGACTGAGGGGTATTTGTAGTATGTTAATACTGTGAGGATTGGGTTAAGGGCTTGGGACAATACAGGATATCTGAGTAGACAAACAATAACTATCATAAACCTGGAACCAGACAATGGTACCATAGCCAACAAGAGGTGCAACAGGTCAACAGTGCTTAGGTTCCCAGCTTTTGAATGACAGTACAATAGCATTAATCAGCCCTAAAACCTCATAGTATTACACTATCATCACCACACAGTCCCGTTGACACCAGCCAGGGTAGATTTAAGGTTTCATGCTGTTAACACCAAATTCACACCCTGCCATCAGCATGTTGCACCAAAAGTGAGGATTTGTCACATCACTCAACAGTTCTATTCTGCTGTTTTTACTCTGCTATTTTTAGTGAGCACATGGCTGCTGAAGCTGGATCTCACTGTGTTTAGCTTGTACAAATGAACTCTAGCATGGTCTCCTGCTCATCCATCTGCTTTCAGGTTTAATGAGTTAATTGCGACCTGAAATGCATTTCGTTATGATACTGTCAAACTTGGATGTTAATTGAGTACTCTTTTCTGTTGTTTTGAAAGAGAGTTGATTTTCACTTTATAATCTCTCTCATTAAAAATCTATTGATTTTTGTGATATTTAGCCTTTTTTAAGTACACATACACAATAGAAGTTATGCATAATTAATGGGCAGCCACCCTTTTAATTTGCCAAAGCAGGGATGTGTAGTTGGCACTGGCTTCTCTGTTACATATTCAGTTTAAAAATTGTACTATTAACATATCTTCAAACAAGCACGAGAGGATACATTTGTAAACTCCAGTCCAACATTATGCTTTAAAATGAGTGATTTCCTGTAATTATAACAAACTTATATCAAGAATATACAGTACAGTGCTAGAGTCTGACTCAATTAATATTTTTTTTTCTTTCTGTAGATGTTCTGCCTCCCCAGGATGAGCCTGGCTCTTCTACATTTGCTCAACTTCAATCATATCCCATCTCTTCCACACGGTTCAGCCCAGTCCATTTTGACCACCCGGACCCTTCCCACAGCGAAGTAGAGGATATGGTGAGACACTGACAATTTCTATTGAAAACATACATTTACTTATGTATGATCTCTCATTGGATTTATCAGTCTTTCATATAAAGTCTCTGAATTTTTATTTGTTACCTTATATCGACGCAAATTCTGACTTCAAACCCAAGTGTTCTCAAGTAGATGCCACTTAAGTATTCGTTGTGTTCTTGGTTTTCTTTTCTTCAGATGGGCTCTGGTGCCCCCATGTCCAGGACAGAAGTACTCCCTCCCACTACAATGGTGCACAGCTCACTCCCACTTGGGGGCACTGCAAGTTCCCACAAACAGGTTAGCTTTACACAATGCGATCTATTGACTCTGAAATAGATCTAAATGGTTATCAAATTGGTGACCAACAACACAAAATGACTCAAGTTTAGTAAAAACGAATTTTCTACTACAGTAATCACATTTTTGCATGATGCAATAATGTTTGTTGTTTCAGGTCAGTGGTCGTGTCGTCACAGCCAGTCAACAAAAACCCTCAAAAACTATTACGGCTCGCATCACTGCACGTACTGACGTTGGTAAAGCTGCACGCAGCAACCTCCAGGTGATGAGTGTGGCTCCGCCCATGAGCTCTGTGATAGTTGAACGGCATCATCCTGTTACACAGGTATGGGACTGTGTATCATTACTGTTACTCTGAAGTATTACTATATGTGTTATTCTGTGTATACCTTTAGTCATGTGATGCTGAAAAATAACATGAATTCTTTCAGCTCACTGTCGGTCAGGCTACAGCTGCCAAGTTTCCTCGCTCCTCCCAACAGGGCCACAGCTCCACCAGCGCCAGAGGCTCCTCCAGAACACACACCAGCACGTGCCATGTACACTCCATCAAAGTAGTTGACTGACCACACACATATCTCACAGAAAGTGTTGCTCACCTAGTCTAGATTTAAAATTTAACACATCCTATGCAAGAGTTCTAGAAATAGTTACCTTGGCATTAGTTTCAATTTGTTTTTATTTTGATACCTTAGAATGAATTTGCCCTTGCTCTCTACATTTGAAGTGAACATTTGATTGCCATTTTTCAGTTTCCTTTCATGAATGTAGAAGGCACAATTTCCTGAGCAATAGGATTTTTCTCAGGAAAATAGACACAGGTGTTTAGAACTGCAGAAGTTTAACTTTAAATTATGTTCAGGTGAGACTCTGTGTAAAATCACATAAATATTTGTGTTAAAGATAGATTTCAATTGAGACTGACCATCCAACACCACGGGTTGTTTACTTTACTAAACCAAAGCCATATGTTAATGATTTGAATTTTATTTTTTAAGATAAATTATTTTACTGCTAACTTCCTGTGCAGATGAGCAGTTGAAAATGATGTAAACATGGAGTTCATTTTGTCAGTCCATATGTTGCAGTGTTTATCCTCATGAAATGCTGCAGCTCTTACTGCTGGCACTCTCTGCCTCCATTCGAATCTTATCTGTAAGACAAATTAATTATTTCTGTAATAAAGTTTTGGCACATATCCTCAGGCAGCACAGCTATATGTTTATAGATTCCTCAGTATATTTATTTTGAAATGTACCTGCAGCTTTCCTGTTCCCTGTGAGGATGAGGCCCTGGTAGAGTTCTTTAGCAGGGCTCTTCTGAGCCAACTCCTCCCTGTGGAGCCAGATCAGCAGCATCCTGTTCCCATGCTCTTTATAGCTGTGCTGACCTGTGGACAAACGTACACTGTACAGTCAGGAAAACAATTCGACTAGTAAAAATAGCCTAAAGAATCTGTAACATTTTGGCTACAAGAGGCTTATGTTATAGTATTTCATAGAGTTGACAAATGCACAGTCAAAAGCCTGTCCAGTCAGCATGAACTGTGGCACCTGTCCACTGCTCCTCGATGGCCGACACTTGCTCCTTAGTGAAGCCCCACTGTTCTGCCAGTCTTTTCCAGTCTCCTGGTTTCAGGAGCTCGTACGCCAGGCGCCAGGCCATCGAACGGAGCTGCTTGGTCTCATAGCGGTGGTCGAGTTTAAACGTTAGCGGATACTCGCTGTGAACACTCTCATTAAGCTCGGGGTTGGCCTGAAAGGGCAATTAAATCACATCAGCAGATTGATAAAGGCCACAAGCCTCAGAGAGCACAGGGGCATGGGAAGACATTATTGGAAAGACACTCGCACACATGATTAGCAATATGAATGCCAGGGTTAAACATTTTGAAAATCAAAAGGGAAGGGAATCAGGCATACCCTTAATTAAATTGATGGTAAATTGGCTGTCAAATGTTTCTGGGTTGTGAGTCATTTTTTACCGTGGATGCTTTAGTAATATTAGAGGGGATTCACCTAATCTAGATTGTGATGTTAGGAAATAAATCATTTGTGATGAATGTAATTATTGATCTTGAGGCCTCAAGAATGGATTATAGCACACATGAAAACAGGAAGTATTATTCCACTATCTCTCACCTCCCTCCAGGCGTAGTGTCTTTCAGCTTTGATGATCATGTCCACAATAATCACCTCATCGGCTCTGACTGCCACACCCAGAGCCGTCTTACCCTGCTACTCCAAATCCAACAAAATACACAAACTTTAATTAGAACTGTAAAGTATCAAATTTAGAATTAGATTTTTCTTACAGTTTCAATGTATCCTGCTGCGGCTTAAATTAATCATATATAGTTGTTTTGCCCTTTGGATGGCCTGACTATCAGATTTTGCCCTGAAAAAAAGTGCACAAGATCATAATTTAACATGTATAACAACTACACTATATTAGCTCTAGAAATGGTGTTTGTGAGAATTCTTACCCTATCCTGGAGTGTCAGATCCAGCCCGGCTTTAAGAAGCATTTCCACAACTTCTACTCTGGCCAGCTCTGCAGCAAGATGCATAGCAGTCTGGAACCTCTAACAGTTCATGGTATGGGACAGGACAATGCAATAAAACATACAAGAATTTATTTTGTTATATGTAATTTGGCTAACATCTTATTTTACTTTTACTGTGTTACTAGGGAGATCATACCTTATCGGTGACATTAATGTTGCAGCCAGCCGTCAGTAGAGAATGGATGACAGGGATGTGACTGTTCTTCACTGCCAGGTGGAGTGGAGCCTCTAGGTGCTGAGAGCAAAAATATCCTGTTACACAACATGAGCCCAAAAGATGAACTGTTAGTTCAGGAGCAAATATATAAAATTACAATGATATGCATCCAGGCAGAGTGTCAGCATCACAGCTTGTATGTGTGTGTGTGACCTGTGTTACCTTGCGTTTGCTTACCTGATTCTTAAAGTCTGTGTGGGCTTTGTACTCTAAGAGGAGTTGGACAAGAGATGTGTCTCCTCTTTCTGAAACTGGATGGAGAGCGCTGCATTTGGCCTACAAGAGAGGGAGGTTCAGCTGTTGGCCTACTAACAGTACAAAAAAGTATATTATTCACCACATAAAATTTGCTACTGCCTAAAGGATTAACCACATTAAAATATTTTACAGTAACACATTATTAACAAAAGCGCACCAGGTCAGTGATTTCAATGTTAAAGCCAGTATAGTGCCTTATTGTACCGTTGTGAGGATGTTGGGGTCACAGCCAGCCTCCAGCAGGATCAGGACACATCCTTCCTGGCTGTTGTCTGCAGCCTGGTACAGAGCTGTCTCACCATCCTGCAACACACAAGATCCATCAAACAAAAATAGTAGTAGTGCCAGATAACCATAACAGAAGCAGAAAATTCTTCTCAGGTGGACCACAGTTTAAAATTACTCGCTATGCTCACAAAATATAACAACGTTTTCAGGCCTATAACCAAGTAGAATTCAGAACTCAACCAACCTTCTCACACTTAAGGAACTTGGATGGGCATCAGTAACTTAATAGCCAAAACATTATTTGATATTGGTTTATGTAGATTTGTCTGGGGAGTCTTTTTAACATTTTTAATTATTTAATTACACATGATGACTGTCATCTTAATTCAGATGATGTCCATCATTAGGCTCCAATCCCATTTAGAAGGATTTTTGACCAGAAGCACCAAGTAAATCTTATGAAGTATAATTTACCTGTTAGAGTTGAAGTTCAAGCCACAACACAGTTTGCCTTGTTAGATAATAGTAACAAGAACATGTTTGATGCAACTTAATGAATCCAAAGTGGAGTCACCATCCAGTAGTGGATTAGCCACTGAGCATACACTGTCACAAACCAAACCATGATGGAGAGGATGTTTACACTGATTGTCTACCATATTGACTTCATCCCGAGTATCAAAGCTCTGCAGCAGCAGTTGGACGGCATCCAAGTGGCCGTTCCTGGCAGCTAAGTGCAGGGGCGTGTCCCCTGTCTGGCAGAAGGTAGGGAGGGAAACAACTTGCATCAAAGAGAGTTTGATTTTCAGCTTTCTTGCAGGTGTGACACACAAATGTGCACCCAGACACACGTGAGCATAAATAGCCATATATTGTAGAACAGATGCACCCAAACCAAAAACACAGTCCAAGTCCACACACACCTTGTTGGGCTTCATGGTGGCCATGTTGTATGGCTCCATCAGCATGTTTAACATTTGAACACACCCATGCTCTGCCGCCAATGCAAATGCTCGATGTCCTGACTGAAATATAAGGATTGACGTACAAACAACATTTACTGCATGTTCTTTGGTAGTCCTAAATAATTTGCCCAGAATGTGAATTATACAGTTATGAAAAATTAGTGTAAAGTACAAACCTGGTCATCTTTGTCTAGTTCTTTCATCTGCAGGTCATTAACAATGTACTCTACAATTTCAGTGTGGTTGTTGATAGCAGCACAGTGCATGATGTTCAGTCCTTCCTGAGATGGAAAACAGAACATTTTCTATTTAATCAAGCAGTGTGAAGTTTAAGCATCTGCCATTGTCAACATTTTGCATTAGGAAACAAAAGGATATATAAAAAGAAGAACAAGAGGGTCTGCACTGAAGCTTGTAATGAGACAAGCTTACGAATGTTAAGTTAAAAATCCAAGATAATGAAAATTAATCAGGACTCAGGAAGAGGCATGTGTGTTTTTTTAGAACTTTGTGTTTTACTGTCACAAAGTAAAAAGCCCTATAGCACAATTTCTGGGTATTTTTCTTTATCAGTTCCTGAGAAACAGTGGAAGAAAACTCTCCCTGCTTCTTCCTTACCTCGTTCTCAACCTTCTGTTCAGCTCCAGCCTGCACTAATAATTTCAGGATCTCCAAACTGCCAAACCAGGCAGCCAAGTGAATGGGTGCCACGCCGTACTGTCAGACACAGAACACAAGTGATTACTTATATAAATATTACATCAGCTATTGTCTGTGGCTCAAGTTTTCAGATGCAGGCATTTCAAACCCTCTCACCTTGTCCTTTTGGTCCACCTTGACCCTGCGCTGTAGAAGAAGCTGCACGGCTTCCTTGTTTTTGCCAGCTACTGCATAGTGAAGGGCAGTCCTATTATGCTGAGGCAAACACCTTAATCAGTATATTATCCAATTAGCCTTTGAGTGAGTGTGTGTGATATTATACAATGCAATACAAGTATACTGAGATGCAGATAGAGGGTTTGTCTATTTAGACCCACCACATTCTTTGCATTGGCGTTCAGCCCTTTTCCAAGAGTCTTCATGGCCTCCACATCATTACTCTTAGCTGCTTCCATAAACTGCTTCTCTGCTTCAAGCACTTCACAACACAGCAGACAGGAAGGTTTAACATATGGCTATTTACATATATACTATATGATTTAACATGCACAACAGCATGTAGGCTTAATACACAATTAGATGATGCATGAGGCATTTACAGTGGCATCTGGGTCAAAACCTCAACAGGAACATACTGTAAGGTAAACCGAGATGAGTGTGTATCTGTTTTAGGTTTCAGCCTTGTGCAAATATAGTGTGCTTCTTGGAAAGAAACTCATGCTATGGGCATACAGTCAGTACACCACAATGAATAACTAAAGATTAACTCCAGCTCTAACAGAATAAACTCAAGGGCTCAATCCTGAACCAAAGAAACTTGCTTTCAAATTTAGTTCCATGTTCTATAATTTTTATGTTTGGTAAAGCCACAGTCTAAGTACTTATTTTCCAACTTTTCTCATTTTTTTTTTGTCCTTATCCTTGTACTCACACATCTCTTTGTTGTCATAGCTGTTGTCTGTATCGTTGTCCGAGTGCTTGTTCAGTATGAAGTCAGCAAACCCCCTCACAGTCTCCTGTCTCATCCACTTTCGAGGGTCCAAATCCTCCTTCTTAGGACAATGCTTCTTGATCATCGTCCTCACAGCCAACGCTCTTCTCTCCATTGGGAAGCTCTTTTGATATCTCTTTGTATAACCAATGCAGGCTTGGTGTAATTTAATAAACAATCCAATGTAATGAACAAAAACATATACCTGGGCATGCAGATCACACCGAAGATGAAAACATCCAGTTTTATCCAGTTTCATGTAGTTCCTGTCTTCAAGTAGTGAACAGCAAGCCTTGAAATGGAAGTGTACTCCAACTATTTTCTTAATGCTGGAGGGCTGGTCCGTGTTTACTTTACCAGCTCACACCCTTGAGAGACTACTGATAGTACTGTAACAGAGAACATGTTACACTTTACCTGTATTACATGACTAGTAAGTGGCATTAGTATGGCTTAATTTATATCATGCTTTGAGTAACATGAAGATGTCATACCAAGTGTTTTTTTAACTTTAATTTCTGTGAACACAGTGCAATGTTTACAAAGGATCAACATAAGGCTGTAATGGTAGTTTAACTTGTTTGTGCAGGGATGTTTGACTTTTACGCATGCGCATTCATATTCACACAACCTGATACAATAGTCTTTTGCTCTTGGTCACTGCAGTTTCACCTGGAGCATGTATTTTTCTTATCTGATTCAGGACATAAACCAGCAACACTCCTGTCGTAAACTTACTTTAAACCAGTCTAATTCTTTATGTTTCTTCAGTGAGCCAAATCTTTTTGGTTAAAAATGAATAGAGAACGGATGGTAACTCATTGTAAAAATGTCATCACCCAAAGTGATATTTATTTCATATAATTTATTTAATTTATTTCAAATTTGATTTACAGGATAGAAGGATTCTCTTATCTTTTTTATTAAACATATACAGCGGAAATTACTGAAAATATCTGAATAAAATAACTTCATGAACCAACACTGGCACCTGTGCATTTAATAAATAACCTCATGATCCATTTAGCATACATTAAAATAAACACATTAGGCTTATCTTCAGTGGTAACAGACACTAGCATTGGGTCATTAATGTTTCCATAAATTTTCCAGACTTAAAACAAACAGAATTAGTCTTTGTCATCTTTAATTTCTTGTCCAGTGTATGTTTTATAAAAAAACAAATACGGCATATTAGTGCATATACTTAGCTATATCAGCTAACTTACAGATTTTTGAAGAGAAACAATTGAATATGGCTTTGTGTTCAGTGATTGTCCAGGAACAAAGGCAGGAGGGGAGAGATGTTCTTCATTTCCTTTCTCAGTTCTTCCAGATGAGGATGGATGCTCTGCGTGCATGACGTGTGTCACCTGAAGAACTTGTCGATGGTGTTGCGAGGACCGAGGCCTTTAGCCTTTTTAGAAGGAGGAGAGGAAGGCGAGTCCCGTCTAAAAGTCATGAAATCAACACAAACAAAAAACACAATTTTTATAAATTAAAACGTCCCTTGTTGACCAAATTGTAAATTCATATTACTGTACCTACAGCACATGGAATATGCAGCGATCACATGTCAACATTTTGTGCAGCAAGAATTTGTAATCAAGCAGTCTCACCTTTTGGTTTTGCCTTTACTTGCTTGCGTTGGCAGGAGATGGCCTCTGTCTGCGAACAGAAACACCCATGAACATGGATAGAAAAAAAACTCCATCGTTATCTCTTCTCTGGCAAAAAAAAAAAAAAATGACATCCACTGTGGAGGCACACAATTGCAGCACCTCTTGAGGGATATAAAGAGTGCAATTTCTGAGGCAGGCTTGTTTAAGAGGAAACCGGGGTGCAGTTCATTGTAGGAAATGAATAGGTGAGAAAGTGATTTAGCCATTTCCAAGACCAGGGCAATGGAAACCCCATGGGCTGAAATGAGATGTCTTTTCTCTGTAGGAATCGATACAAACTTCTCACACAATGTCACTGTCTGTAAATAACAAGGTCATGGGCCACCAGCATCCTCTCAAATAGGCATTCCTTCTGTTAACTCCAAAGATGGCATACAGCCACAGTTTACAGACATTACTAACAGTATCTGTCATCAGCAGAGATAGATACACTCTCAGACTGTGGGTCCATGCACTGAAACACCTGGAACCCTAAAGTACCCAACGAACAAAATGAATAATTAAAGTGGCTATAATTGATATTTTTATAATAGCAATATATCAAATGACAATGTTAAAGGGGTCTCTCATAGTGATGAACCTACAGAGAATTATCACCCGAATCTGCAGCTCTCTTCGGATTTACAGAGCTTTATGCGTTTCGGCTTATTGTTTACCTGTCCGGCCCACAACTTCACTGTTTTGGATCACTCTCACCGATCTCAGAGCATCATTTTTGACCACAGCGACAAAGCTATTTAAACCCAACCTCCTCAGCACTAACTTGTTTCTGCTGCCCCCAAGTGGCCAAAAAAAAAAGTTTAATTATGAAACACATTGAAACAAGTGGAATGGGGTTCCTGTTAAGTGAGGAAGTATTGAACAACCTCATTTAATACACACACTCACCTATGGCCTTGCCATTTGTAACTGAAGGTGGATTCTTGGGAGATGATGTCTGTCCCCCCAGCTCATGTAGGACCTCCTGGTTCAGGCAGAGGTCAACATGGTGGTTGAAGGTAATGAGGTCATCACTGTGCTGCGTCAGCTGACATACTGGGCAGATGAGGACGGGGCCTTTATCATTACATAACTGAGGCTGTTGCGAGGTCACGGTTTTGTTGTCACAATTGATCAACAAAGCCGTTTGAATAGAGTCGTTTTTCAAGTTGCGCTGGTCTTCTTGAAGACCAACTCTGTTCGACTCCATCTCTTCACTGTTTGCCTTCTCCTCTTCAACCTCACACTCAACCCTCCATTCGTCCACCACTTCACATTCTTTATGGTCACTCTCTAGATCCACATCTGACTCTGTGTCAGAAACTGTGCTTTGGTTTGGCTTTCTAGAGGCATCACTGAGACACTGGTCTATATGTTTGTTAAAGACATTCAAGTCGGTCGTCTTCACCTGCCTGAAACACACCGGACAGGTGAGGCTCTCTGACACTGTGCCACCACAGCCTGATGTGGATGCATGGGCCTCTATGGGGGCAACAAAGTCATTTTCCGAGAGATCTGAGGCTGTACAGTTACTCTTGTTCGCTTTTGTTGATGACTCTATACCCTTTTGAGCATAAGTGCCTGAGGAAGCAATCACAGAAGCATTCTCCCCATGTCCCTCCTCTTGTATGCTTGCATTCGCTGCCTGAAGTTGCAGTCTTTTGGCATGAGCCCTTTGGAAGAAAGACTGTTGGGGTTCCTCACCAGTCTGGCTCTCCTCTAACCCCCTCTGCTTACTCCGCCAGGGAACTTCCTCTTGTCTCTGGCACTTCTGCGGCAGGGGAAGACAAGCAAGGGGCCAGGTTTGAAAGGAGTAATTGGAGAGATGCTCTTTCTCAAGCTTTTCATGCGTTCCTTGGGAAGAACCACTAGAGTCTGTCTTGCCTGGCTGAAGAAAGCCAATGATGCTCTTCTGCAGGGGCTTTTTTTCATCCGAACTGACAAAGGCAGAGATTCTAACACCTACGAGCACAAAAACAAACTATCTGGAGAAAACTTCAAAATGAATGACAACTGTGTGATTATTTCCACAATGCAGTATGTCACGGATCATTTAGATTTATTTCAAGTTAGTTATATTAATTGGTATGTCAGTTATATTGCTATATGTACTTACCCATGAGCCTCAGTCTGAGTGGCTGGGGGCTTTCATTGTCTCTTTCCGTTTTCAGTAGGTCCTTAGCAACAGCAAAGATCTCATCCACTGTAGCAACAGCATACGGCAGCGTCAGCGCCCTGGTTTTCACCTCAAAGTTCACGTTCTTAAGCTTCAGTGTGACCGTTTTACCCTTCAGGAAAATGAAAAAAAATATACAGTTAAATTCCTATTAGGAAAACAGTTACGGCCATTTCTGTTTGCTAACAACTTCTCAATTATAAGCCTTATCAATGATACTGTATGGAAGGGCCATAAATGGAAGAGAGGTGGAAATCTGTAATCTGTCACATCACTGACTGATTTGTCAGAATGCATTTTGTGAGAAACACGGCACAAAGTTATTTCATAGTAATGTGATCATCTCCCGGGGAGACATTTTCAAGGCTGATAGTAGCCCCTGCTGTCTCCTTAATGGCCCTCCATTTCCTCCAGCTATCAAGGCCACATCAGGACGCAGGCAGGGGGGTGATGGTCATGCCAAGCCATCAAGTCCTTTCTCTATCGATTCGAAAAGGAATGAACAGGTTGAGGTAATTCTATGAGATTTGGTTTGGAGTCAGGGTGATTCTAGGTGGGCCAAGAATAAGAGGGTTTTTTTTTTTTAACCAATATAACCCTTTTCTCTCAGTGTATTTTTGTGGTGTATCAGTTATAAAATCCAAAGATGTGTTTAAGACAACCTACTTGTCCACAGGATATGCACAAAGGTATGTTCATGTTGGAAAATAAATAAAGCAAAAGTAAATCACTACCTTTAGACCTTCTTTCTTCATGTCTTCTGCTAAGTCTTCACAGAGCTGCCTGCATAAAGACAACTGCTCCTCAGCTTTACTCAGTTCTTTAAATGTCCTGTAAAAATTAAGTGTCAGAGAGCAAATGAGGAAAAGTTAAGGATGGACACCAAAATACATTTTTTTTAAAATCAATTCAACTATGTCAGTGTCTATTTACACATCATAAAAACCATACCTTTCTGTGCTCATGCTTTTTCTTTCTTCATGCCTGTATAAAAGCAAATACAGTGAGTATTACCCCCTCTCTCTATACTCGACTGTTTTTTCCCCAATCAATTGCATCGAGATTATCAAACAGACAGTGAAGTACCTCGGTATATATATAGAGCCCAGACCCAGGGAAACCTGCATGAAGTGATGCCAGGCTGCCTCGGAGAACAACAACAACAGCAACGCCATCTGCTGGCCAAGATGAGAACAGCTACTGATGCCCAGCCCATTTAGCATCTTCTCGCTCACCTTCCCTATGCCAGGAACCTGGAAAGATACACAAACACATTTTTACTATCTTTAAATATTGATATAAATTTTCTTTCAACCATCTTTCCCCTGTCTGCAGCACATCATTTGTCACTTTACACCAAATCTGTCAGCCTTTAATAAAACTCTTGATTACATTCTAACATGTTTCCATAATTGTTTAGTTTGAGTAATGTGTACTGTACTTTGCGAACTGGGAGATTCTGGACGAAGTCCATGACTGCCTCTCTGGTGGAGGGGAGTCTGTATTGGCCGTTGGGCTTGTTCTTGTCACTGCACACCTTGGCAAGCATCATGTTTGGAGCAATTCCTAGAAGAGTGAACAGTGTAATTGAATAGTGTGTCTGTAAATGAACGGCTGGTAAAACACACATAATGTTGATCATATTTCTAAACTAAATGTACAGGAAATACTTTCCTTATCATTGCTGAGCAGTTCTGTTATTGTAAAGAATGAATTATACTTAAAGTGGAGTTGCCTGTGCAGCCTGTCCCCTCATATTTTTGAAATTTTGTTTGAGAGAGAGAGGGAGGAAAACAAAATCTCTGGCAGGATGTAGTCACACATGGTTCATGGGCCAGAAGAAAGAAACACTTCACTTTAGTTAAGTATAAGTCTCCTGTGAAACTCGATTAAAAAGTAAAATGTTTGTGATTAATGAAACACTATACTTTTGTGTCACAGAGCTTTTTCCCCCTCACCTGCACTGGCAGTCAGCATGGTCTTCTGCTCAATGCGGAAGCGCATCTCTCTCACAGCCTCCTCAACAGACTTCCCAAACACCTCAAATGCACCACGAGCAGTACTGACACTTTCAGAGCCCGGCAAGCAGGGAGAGGAGCTTGGGCTGTCCTCAAACAGGACTGGAGAGAAGTCTTTCATCTCTGGCTCTGCCTCCTGGGGTAGTTCAATCTGCTCTACACCTTTATAGAAAAAAAATTATTTCACACAATAATCAGATGGATTTCTAGTGTATGAAACTTAGCAGTTCATCATATCAACAGAAATGTCTCCTGTCATGTTGTCATGTCTACAGTAAATGCAGTAAAAGTTGCAGTTACAAAAAAACAACAACACACCATATAATTATTCCACATTTCTGTATAATTAAGTCATGCCTGTAGCGGTGCTGCTGGTGCGGAAGCAATGTGTACGTGAGGAATCTGGCCAGCTCTGCCTCTGTTCCAGGTGGTCTGTAAAATCCAGATAGGCTTCATCCAGGCTCATTGCCTGGAAGTGAGGGTCATAGTCTGCAAAAATCTCCCGGATCTAACAGAGAAATACAAATTCATGTGCACCTGTAGGTTTAGGCAAGAAGCCACAAAGGGGCTGCACAGCATTTTTTTTTAATGGAAGTTTCTAGATGCATTTATCTCTTTATGTGTTTTGCCACCACTCTTACCTCATCACTCACAGCTCTGTATTTGTCAAAGTTGGTTGGGACAATAACTAAGTTGGGGCAGAGTTTCTTTGCGATGAAGCCAGGCATGGCGGCTCGGACCCCATACTTCCTGGCATGGTAGTTAGATGTTGACTGAAAAAGAAAGGGTGAGCTCTAAATAAAACACTTTTACATAAGAGAAGGAATCTGTTGTGTACAGTATCTGATGCATGTACACAACTAGCAAATGCATTAATTGTGTGTCCATTTCCCATTTTAACCCACCAGCATGCTCATGGATCCTACAGCCATGGGCTTGTCCTTCAGCTCAGGACAGTCTCTCATCTCCACAGCAGCGTAGAAAGCATCCATGTCCACATGTACTATCACACGGCTTAGATCACGACTCCTCTCCAGCTCAGTGGCCATCCTCTCCACCTGTAAAGAGAGATTTGAGAAAACATACGTAAGTAGCATGGGGAAATGTAGTCTTTTCATTTAATATCACATCATATTTGTCTGCATGTGTGTCTTTGAATGACCTCTAAAAAGAAACCGATGCCAACCATACCTAGTTAAATCCATAACATGTCTTACCTGAGCTTGTGCTTTCTTTAACTGTTGTTCTGTGATCTGTGCCTTTTGTAGCATCATTTTCTCAATGCGCTGGTTCACCTGCTGCTCTCTCTTCAGCTCATTCTCATAAAACCTGGATCCCTGCAGGGAAACGACAAGGACAATAAAGAGTTACCAATTCTGTAGCACAGCTATAATGAAAAGCTACAATAGCACATCTATTTTTAGGACTGTATGTCATTACACTGGAGATATAGGAGTTTCACACAAGGCTGGACACAGCCAGTAAAAGTGGACCTCACATTTCATATTGTCCACAGCCCACTATAGATAGAGCCTTGTCCTTCCTAACACATCACTTATCTTTAAGATTCTTCAGACATAGGAGAGAACATTTTGCAGATGACTGCGGTGAGTATGTATGAATGGAAGATGCTTGGTATTTCATACAGACCTAACGAAACAAGTCTGAGTTGTTAGTATCTACCTTGGATGACTCCATGATGATCTTGTTGATCTTGTCCCTATCAAGACCCTCCATACCAGCCTTGTTGTCATTGAGGGCCATTCTGGAGAGGACACCCTCTGCTTTACTGGATGTAACCCCGTTCTCCATCCTGAAGAATGGACCCTTGATGGGAAAACAGTCGTTTGTTGTTTGGCAGTACCTTATTGTCCACGATTTCAACTGTTTCAACAATCGTTGCTATGTCTCCCATTGTGTGTCCGCCTTTTCTAGCTAGATCAGATAACCAACAGTAATTCAGCCACTTACCTTTTTCACCCTGAGCAGGATCAATCACATTGAATCCGAATCGCTCAGCTGTCAAACGTTCACGTCTACATGTTTTGAAAACGGTGACGATGACGGTTTTGGCGGCACTTCCGCGTCCATGCGTCATCACCGGAAAAGGCGGGACATTGTTTACCTCTAATAACAAATAAATTAAATAAAGGAAGTTTTGTATCACTGAATAGGTATTTGAGATCACATTGCGCCATTGAGAGAAGCTTTACGAGATCACTTTTTAACCCCTTCCAAACACGCCAAATAATATAAACCAACGTTGTTCAACTACTAAGTTAACATAAAGTGTCTCCAGATGGTTTTAGATGTGTGTAGTCCCAAAAAGCATGGGCCTACATATGAAACAAACATGAAACGAAAGCAAGGTAGATACTTTTTTTGGTTGACATCAGTTGGTATTAACAAACTGTCCCGCTGCCCTACAGCGCCCCTACGTGGTTATAAAGAGTCACAGCATATTGTTATTAGACAATTAAGTTTATTTTACAGAGGTAATTTGAACAAAAAATACAGTTAACATAATAAGCTCACGACGGACCTAAGAAAGTTCCCTTTTAGGTTTTATGACTTGAAATTAGTGGTATTTTTACTCTGATATGTAGTGGACCTCGTGAACCTAAGACGGGATTATTATTTTGTCTTAAGTACATGAAATATAGAAAGTGATCTACAGAAGAACACTAAGCACAAAACTTACTGTTAAAAATAACCTTTGGCATAGTTTAAAGCATGTCGATCTAAAGGATAGTCAGATAATACTACAGAAAATATCAAAGAATAAAACTACACCCGTTGATAAATTAACTCAGAACCTTAATGG
This sequence comes from Maccullochella peelii, assembly GCA_002120245.1. Lineage (NCBI taxonomy): Eukaryota > Metazoa > Chordata > Actinopteri > Centrarchiformes > Percichthyidae > Maccullochella > Maccullochella peelii. Next base: position 218,117 of record LKNJ01000548.1, read on the forward strand.
ATAAAAACATTTTAACTCCAAAACTACCTTTATTGCATTTCACTCCTTTCCCCTTCTCTTTGCAAAATAGTCTGCAGTGTAAATAAAACCTTTAATTCCGAAATTTATTTTTCAGTATACCCCTTAAACGCATGTGCAGTTGCACGTTTGATGTTATTTCAGATACAAAACATATTTAAATAAGTATATTCAAGTGAGGAATCCGTCGCCAATTAAAATATTATTGCTTCCACCATCCTATTGACTTTGGTACGGTTTCTGTTGCACTGCAATCCCTATATGAAAAATGTAATGAGTTTACTTTGAAAGTAAATATGTAAGACTTCCGGTCATTGTGTTTAACTTGACGTCGCTCTCTATAAGGTACACAGTAAAGCGTGGCTGCAGCTCCCCCCCGATCTCAATGAAGACAAACTGGACAGTCCTCCGCTATTGCTAACTGAACTGCGGAACTACAGCAGCGATACAGTCCGTTGCTCGTCATTTGTAGCTTGAAGTTGAGGTACAGCGTTAACACGGAGGCCTTCCTTATCGATCACTCCTTTGAGTAGCTTATTGACTGCAGCTAAGATAGCTAACGAGAACAATCACAAGTTTCTAGTTAAGTTTATGTTAGCTAGTTGCGTCGTTTGACAGCTAACGCTAACTAGCTAGTCTCATTGGTATTCGACGTCAGTTTCAAAACAAAGCCCGCAAAACCGAGAAGTTGAGACTCAGCTGTCACCTCCAGAATAGCTTGCTACAAGACAAACTAGCTAGGTTTAAGTCTGTCAGTCGACCGAAGATAAATTACGCTATTCAGCTGATGTCTAATACACTCAGTTAATGCCTAATTAACGTTATTTCGCTAACGGTTAGGCTAAGTTAAAGAAGCTGTCAGCAGGTTTGGCTGTGACGCGTTTGAATTTATAACTAATCCAGTAGCTAGCGTCAAGCTACGTGGTTCTGTCGATAAAATCAGGTTTAAGTTTTCTTTAAGCTTGGATTTAAATGTCCGAAAAGAGTTCATCGTCCGGTTCGGATGAGGATGTGGACCCGGAATCCGGGCAGCCTGCGGAGCTGGGAGGCGTTTTAAGCAAGGTAACATTAGGTGACAGTGGTTTATGTTGCAGAAATAACTTGTAGCTTAGGTGTCTTAATAACACACTACTAATCTGAAAGCAAGGTGAACATTACTAATGAGCTGCAAAAGTTTAAGTAATTCCTGCATACAAATGATGTAAGCAGAGGATCTGTTGATTGCATAGTGCAGCTTACCGTTTGTCTTGTACCTCTTGTGTGTTTGCAGTGGACAAATTACATACACGGATGGCAGGACCGATGGGTCGTGTTGAAAAACAATACTTTGAGCTACTACAAGTCGGAGGATGAACGGGAATACGGCTGCAGGGGGTCTCTGTGCCTCAGCAAAGCTGTCATCACAGTAAGTATTTACCATGGTATGAGGAAGGAACATCACTCTGCCGCTGTCTGTTGCACAAACAGAAAGAGCGAGCGTAGCACCTGTTCAACATTTCAGGGATTCAGGGCTCATAAAATGGGTGACCATGAAAGGCCTCATTTTCTGCATCAGTGTTCTTGGAGTAGGGTTACCTCTCTAGCAGCTCTCAATGTTTTGATCCTGTCTTTCCCTGTCATAAGCATGGAGTTAAACTTGAATTCCTTCAATCCATGTTCCTCATAGATAGAAAGGTAAACATTAACTAGTAATGAGGCTGTTATTAAAATCACAGGTAGGGTAGTGACCTGTATTTTAGCAGGACAAGGCATTCTTGCTCCAGCAGTCATTTGAGAACACTCTCATGCCTCTTCCTCCATGGCAGTTATTGCACAGGCTACTTGAAACTGGCGTTCCGTATGGCTAAAATGTAAGCTTTGACCACATACCGTAGAGATTGGACCTGTATTCTCCCTATGCAGGCCTCCTGTTGGTGAGATAAGTTGAAATCCCACACCCTGGTTAAATATTCACCGTTCTCTCTGAGCATACTGCTACCAAGTACAGAGGCCAAACAAATGGTTTGACTGTGATTTGTGCAGTAGGATTATATGACTCAAAACAGGATTAAAACCACAACATGAAAGGTTACAGTTAGTTTTCTCTAGTGAGAGTGGTTATTCAAGTGAGCATTACGCCCATTCCTGTTTGTGCAGACCTGAATGGAACTGCAGAAGACATTCATACTGTTTTGTAATTGTGTTATGGTAGGCTAACTAAGAGTGTACACAGTTGTATTACACATGCTCACTAATAATTAGAGTAGTGTGACCCCCACAGCCACTTCTTACTGCCTCTCCCTTCTTCTGAAATATCTAAAGCCAGTGCTGTCAGAGGAGACCGTGGTATGAGGATTCAGGAATGCAGGAACAAGCCTCTGCTTCTTGCCTTGCCTAACATTAGTCTGTGACACACTGTGTAGCTGTAGACACACACCAGACTGTCCTCGTACAGAAGCAAAATGTGCATGAAATGTTACTGAAAATTCCAGACATAGGCCAAGGTCCGTTATCAAAAGCTCACATCAGTTAAAGCTCTTTCCTGTCAGTTATATATTTTTGTACAGAGCAAACTTGTATGAATAATAGAAAATATGTATTGTGTTGAATATTATTTTAATTAAAATACAAACATGTATACATAGACACTACTTTAAAGACTACTATTTGAAGAAGAATTCTTAGATGTCTCTTTTGAGAACTATGACTATCAGTGTTTGACTGATAACCTCCTCTTTCCTAACACTGAAGATGCCACAGTCCTACACACAGAAAGAATCAGTGCAGCATGAATGTTCAGTAGTGCTTACGCAAGGGGAAGGAGATTGTTCCAGGCAGAATGAAATTGGTATAAACTGGATTGTAAAGCAGAGGTTTATAGGCCGTGTCTGATACAGCACAGTAAGACAGACTGGATTTCTCTAACCAGTAATGGCAACATGGCTGAATGCACTTGAGGTTACCAGTGCTTCCCCTTATAGTGACATTTTGAAACTGGAAGGCATTTTTGATGTTACACCTGTCTCTGAGGGGAAACGTTTGCTCTGAGGTTGTCTGTGACAGTAATAGAAAGCATTTAAGGCTCAGAGAAAAATCACTCACCCCATGTCTCCATCCCACATATGCAACATGTGAAGTGTAATACAAGTGTTAAAGTGTAAAGGCAGTGTTGCATAAAGTTATGCAGACTGACAGTTGCTGTTCATAGTGGGAGTGTGTGTTGCCATTGTCAGTGGCAGCAAATAAACCAGCACATGAGCATCATTCAGCAAATCTAATTAAACTGGAGCAACAGGATCTTATGTCAGCTGACAGAGCAGCTGTAGTCTTGGTGCTACTGAGGAGAAAAATGGGAAGCCAACTGTGTCTTATTTCTTATTAGGAACCTTTGCAGAGCAGACCTCTCCTCAGCTGAGTGCAGTGGTCAAATTCCAATCTCGGAGGAAATGGGGGAATTCTTTGGTGCACGTGTTTCGGTGCCTAAGGCAGTCAGTTGTTGGAGCTGGGTGGGGTGCATTGTAGAACGGGGGAGTGAAATAGTTGAAAGATTTGGCTCAATAGTAGAAAGAAGGGTTATGATGACCAAGGTTCAGGCGAAAGCATGCTGAAAGAATCTGTTTTTTGCACAGCTCTGTTGCAGCTGTTTAGGGTTGCGCCTGCAGACATAAGGCATCAGTTTCTAATTAAAATTCCTGCTTATTGTGTGGCAGAGGCTTTTCTGCGACTGATGGAATCCATGTGTGTCCAGAATATGTCATCACACACATATGCCAGTGTCATAAACAGACAGATAACTGTAGCAGCGTCATGGCAGGATTTTTGCTCTGATTCCTCCGTGATTTTATTGAACTAGGGGAAAATGTTCCATGGAGTTTTTGTATTTTGGTATTCAAATACAGATCATGACAGTATTTCCTGACATGACTCATGCAATGTGCCTAATAACTATTCATGAGCCCTCTCCTCTCTCTGTGCAGCCTCATGAGTTTGACGAGTGTCGTTTTGACATCAGCGTGAACGACAGTGTTTGGTACCTCAGAGCTGAAGATCCCGAGCACAGACTCCAGTGGATTGAGTCGATAGAGTTGCACAAGGTGAGTGGAATGAGTTTCTCTTCCTTCAACATAGATTTTCTGGATCTTTCTCACTGGCTTCTTTCTGCACCTTGGTTTGCTTGTTATAGACTGTCCTGTGTCTGCAAGCAAGTCAGCTGCATTACAATGATAGAATAATTAATACTACAGCTGCTCAGTGTGCCTGAATCCAGTTCCTGTTGTGTTGAGGGATTTTTTTTTTGTTTGTCACAAATCAAAAAAAATATTCTTATTCCATATTCTGCCAGTTACTTAAGCCATAATAAATATTTTATTCTTTTTTGGCTTGCCTTATCAGCTACTGAAAATATTTGTTCAAGTTTTTAGGTTCAATTTTGGGTCAGGGTGTTTTTCAGAACAGACGGGGAGTTATCTGTTTTGTTCAGTGAGCAAGCTGGGTGTGTCAGGACAGAGATTCGGACACACACACACACACACACACAGCCAATTCCCCCTGGGAATGTAAGGAATCTGACGAGTGAGGTGTTGATGTGGGGGTATCCCCTGTCATCAGTTACCAGGCGGCTGCAATGACATGTAGTTAATGATGCATGGTTTCCCAACATACAGTGTGTAAAGCACATTAGATATGTTGTCATGGCTTACTAGAGAAGTGCTGTGCAACATAGCATGCGTGATCTGTCCAAAACTAGCTGATACAGCTAGGCTAGCTATACTTTACTGAATTTATACTTAAGTTTGTATTAGTATGCCCTAAATATTAAACTAGTTAGTTTTATTTTTAAACCTAGTTAGTTTTATTTTGTTTTTGTTGATTTGCTTATACTGTGTTCAAAATACTCTACAGACTGTACATACACTTTGGTAATATCAATCAGTGTGTTTGTACTGTGACATTGGGTGAATTACAATTCTTTACTATATATTATCTGAGTTTTCTGGTGAAATGTCTGTGAGAGAGTTAGGAAACTAATTTATATGACCAGTACATGAGTGATCTGAATTGTTATGTACTTTTTCTTGCTTGCATTTGCTACATAAAAACACTGTAGTTGAGAGACCACTGTAAATGTACCACCCTTGGAAAAAGTAATCTCTATCCTGTGAATTCTCATTAGACCTGCTTCTCCACTAAAATGGTGCTGTGAATGGTTTTGTTAGTGCTACTGGGTGTTGGCATGTCAATTGAGTGTGAGTGACTGTAGGTCATTAACGACGGTGTGAGATTATTTCGTGGTTATCTCTGGACTGTGACCTACAGTAACCTCAGTATGCTTAATGCAGCACTACCTACAGCATTTCTATAAGTGTGTCTGCATTGCTCCCAACTGGACAAAGAAGGACTTGCATCATGCAATGTTCACCACTGGCATTCTGGTTTTAATCTTCAGGACCCAAGAGGGCATGAACCAGTGCAGCCTGCCTTAAGATAGCCTCACTGTTCTGCTACTTTGTTTAAACATACTCACTACTTGTTCTGCAAAGATTATTCATTTGTATTTTTCTTTTCCATTCCCAATGCTGAAAATAATCTCATCACAAAAGCTATAAAGTAGAACACACACACACATCCACACTAAGCCCTTTTTCAAACCTTTCAAATGTTCAAAATCTAATCCATGTTTGTTCCTAGTAATTAAATCTAAAACTTCCTCCTTAAAGCATTTAGCATAATGTTGGCATCTCTAGTGAAGCTCTGGATTTGTACTTCAGATACAAATTGTGTAACAGTTTTTAACACTACTTTTTGAGATGTTATAGGGTTACATTTTTTGTGCCAATTTCATACACTCATACTTTGCTCAAGTTAGGTTTATGTCAGTATTTAACTATAATTGTGCTTTAATATGGGTCGAACAAGTCATGATTACAACTTTTAAATGCCTCTTATGAGCCACTTTGCAACGGCAAACAACCACCATTTGCATATTCATATTACCAAATTAGACTGTACAGGAAAAAAGCAGATTTGTGCAAGTCCATTTGTGTTTTTATGTGTGGGTGTGTTTGTGTTGGTGGTGGAAAAAGTGGTGCGAAATGTAGGGAAGTGCTGCTCTTGATGAATAATGCATTTTTTTAATCGCCTGTTCTCACAGCAACAAAAATCAAGAGGGACACATAAAACGTGGTCATACTGAGAAGACTGTTCCATTCTGTCAGATTCAGAGGGGTGGTATGAGGGGGGAAAAAACCTGTGTTTATTCAGAGTTTTTCCACCACCTCTTCAGGCACAGTCTGAACACTGTTGGCCTAGATCAGGCTTCACAAGGGGATATCAGCAAATCAGAATAAGAACGGATAAAAGGAGAGTAAGGTAGATAGAAGTAAAGCAGAAGATCCAGACAAATGTTGTCCCCCCCCCCCCCCCCCAGTAGAGTAGGCTGCTTTACGCGCCCACCCATTTGGTACTTAAGTGGTTTATCACACAAACGGCTCTGGACAGCCTTCATCTCTCTCTCTAATGCATACATGCATGCACCCTTCATTGTTATCCCTCTCTCGCTTTGTCTCTTTCATGCAAACACCCGCAGTCACGGTTGCTTGCTCAGTGATGGATGCTGGACATAAAGATGGACAAGATGAAAAGGTTTCACATATCAGGGTGTGTGTGGCCTGTTGATATGTGTACTCAGCAAGAGGAAAGTGCATGTACGTGTGTGTCTTTGAGTCCATATGTGTGCCTGCGGAAGATCTGACTGAAAGCAGACCTGCTTCACTCTGCCCAAGAATTACAAGACTCAACCTTTTGGCTCAGTCTGTCTCTTCTGCTTCATGGAGCAGCTAGTGTCTGCCTCTCCTCTGACCGCTATGGAGAGCAAATTACTTTTTCTTCTTCCTCCTTTCCATCTCTTATAGCTGCTTTTTTTACTTGATGAGCTAAGCTGAGCCTGTGTGGCTTTTCTTCTCCACCTCCTACTCTTCCCTTTTGTTCCTCAGTGAGGTGTGTCCAGGGAAACGGGAATACTGGATTTAAACCTCTGAACTGTCAGTACAGTGGGAGTGGTGGGGGAGCGTCTGGGCCATGTTGGGGCCAGCAAACCGCCGGGACTGCAGCAGTGTCCTGCTCTGCTTTGGGTGTTGGAATGGCCGAATGGTGGGCGCATAGCATGTTTGCATGCTGCTTGCTCACTGTCACTCATCACTGAAGTCTTTATGTCTGAAGTCTAATTAGTATGCCAATGTTGTGACATGAATGATTAATAAACATAACCCATCCTTGCTCTCATCCATACATTTTCTGTTTGCATGCGTGCAGTTTTTCAGATTAGTAGCACTGATGGGCTAGCTTGAGCATTGAACTCCTCTGCATATCAGTAATTGTAAGAAATTATTCACTAGTTTTGAGAAATTAAGCTTATGCTGCATGGCTGTGTGCTGGACCACCAGCATTTTTTGCTCAGATGTGTAGAAGTACACTGTGGTTGCTTTGGTTGGTTACTCTACATTCCCCTCATTACCATCACAAAGCAGTGAGCACAAGATGCCATTTCATGTGTGGGTGTTGCATGGCTGTGTCATGCAGCCGAGTTGTTGCAGTATCAGTTGTCACAGATTGGTCTTCATGTTTCATCAGTGCATTGCTTTGCCTATTGGTCTCTGCCCAAACTAGCAGATCCCAGTCTGATCAAAGAAATAAACTACAGCAAATCAGATCCTTTAGTGATAGTGTTGTAAGAACAACTTTTAGCCTGTAGCACTTTTTTGTCAAATGTTTATTTACCCATGTAACTACCCAGCTGTAATTCTCAGCTGCTTGAAATGTAGGCTGTCAAAAGGTCAGCATGAACTAAAAGGTAATGCATTTCGTTTGTTTTTGAGACTTTCAGTGTGTACACGTATAGTCAGTCTTTACACAATCAAACTTCATCACGATTAGCAGCACTTTTCTACAGACTGTTTTTAATTGAGCCATAGTGTAGCTTTAATAATAACAGCCCCGATTCTAACTTTATGAATATTATGTTCAATTATTTTTTGAGACTTGCTCAGGTCATTTTTATGGACTTTTATTATTGAATTTTATTTAATTGTACGATGTTCATGGTATTTTGTCCACACCCTATATGTGTTTTGTATGAATATGCCAAATGTTTTAAATTCATATATTATCTGATAGCAATTTTTGTTAATAGTAGTTGGTTTTATATGACCCTGGTTGTGGTACTGTACAAAATCACTACTTGTTTTTTTTTTCTAAACATGATGTCACATAAATTTCCCAGTTATCAACTAAATCTACTATATTTAAACCTGCGTAATTGGGAGAAAATGTATTTCTTTGAACTATGTAAATGCTTAAATGTGTCACTTTAATCTTAATATGACAGCAATCACAGGGTTGCATGAATGTAAACTTACTGTACCCTTTAACAGCAAACATTGAGACATTGAGCATGGTCTTCAACAGTCCACCACTCAGCTCACTATTTGTTCACTAGTTTTCAGTGTCTGTTCTCTCAGTCTGCCATCCTGTTGTACATGTTGTAAGATCCTCTAGCAGAGGATGTGTGCTTGCTCTCAGATTTGTCACCTGACTCCCTCTTCAGTTTGCTCACAGTTTTTAAGAAACACTTCTGCATGCCAGTTGGCAAACAGGAACATATATATATTAATTGTTGAATACGGTAAAAATAAGATTAATGTATAATTATCAAGAGAAAGATTACACACTAAGGCCATTAGTAAACCTCAGCAAGTAAATTTATACTCATTAGGTATACCACCAGCTTGTAAGGGTCCTGATTCATATGTAAAATAATTTCTGACTTTAGCCTATTGCACTAGCTCCTCATTACAATTTCTACTGGTTGAGTAGAGGTATGAATTTAAGTGTGGGACTCTAATGTTGGCTCATGAATTTGCTTACTCCCTCTAATGTAGTGGACAACAGTTAACAGCTGTATGTGGGACAAAAAAAGAATATGTTGCTTTAGTGGGGTGGGTGTGCATACACATACTTTATGGATAATACAATTCTGTCACTTTGCTGAGTTGGCAGTTCCAGGCATTGCACAATCATAAGTTGGCTGTTCAATGGAACAAATACAATTACTTCCACTCCCTAATGCACAGTCATACAGAGGATCTGTTTTATAATGCCATGTGAGACAGTACACTGTATGTCCTAATAGGCATATGCAGTATTTCCCTCTAGAAAGTCACTATTATACAGTGTATGAAGGATACAGTGTCATTTATTTCCACTGTTCCTGTATCATAGTATCATGTGTACTGGCTGGGTTGATGCATGTTTCTATTTGTCAGCCCCAGTCCCTTTCAACAGACTGACTGTCTGTGTAGGTGGAGGTCCTGATCTGGTCGAGCTCAGCATTACTCCCCCTCTCTCCATTTCTGTCTAGTTTTTATGAGCTTCAGACTTTATTATTATATTGCAGATTGTTTAATATGTTTTTTTACACTTACTGATCTTCTGTTCCCCCCTCTTTGCTTCTCCTCTCTCCATGTATCCTCTGTTTTCCTTCTCCTTTCTTATTATCCATATCATACTCTCGCCTTCCCTCTATTTACTTCAATCCCTTCCTCTGGATTTCAGGCCGAGTCTGGTTATGGTTCAGAAACCAGTCTTAGGCGTCATGGTTCCATGTTGTCTCTCACCTCCGCAGCCAGTGCCTTGTCTGCTACATCCACATCCTCCTTCAAGGTAAAACCATAATCACCAGAAAATTTGAAGATGTTGGGCACTAGCAGGTCATGTCAAATTCTCTGTCCCTTGCTGCCCCCTCTGAAGTATTTTGTAAGAATTGTCAGTGTTTTGTAGTTCCTTTGTCTTGTGGTTAAAACAAGAGCGGTGACATGAATATTTCCCCTGACAGCTTTTGATTGCATCTCTTTTGTTTTGTCTCTGTTCAGAAGGGGCACAGGTTGCGTGAGAAGCTAGCAGAAATGGAAACCTTCCGGGACATTCTGTGCAGACAAGTGGACACCCTGCAGAAATACTTTGACTCCTGTGCTGATATTGTCTCCAAAGATGAATTTCAGAGAGACGGAGGTAACCTGTGGCTTAAATACACTATTATGGAGCTTGTATAGTGTTAGAGATTTAGTTTAAACAGGTTTAAATTTGTATTAAATTTGTTCTCTTTTACAAAAATAAAATCAGATATTTAGAGCAGTGTAGACATAGCAAGGGCAGTCTTGATGTTCACTGGCAAAGGAAAGAATTTAAAGATGGGGAGCTTCTTTACTTGCTTCATATAGTATGAAGGAGAGTGGTTTGGAAGACTCATTGACAAACTAAACAAAAATCAATAACCATTTACAGGGCACTTTGTGGGTTATTTCATCTCTGAGACAGAACCTTTAGTCTTCAAACTCACATTCATATTGAACTTGCTCTCTTATATAGGATAAATGAACATGTAGTTTAATCTAAATTATGCTTTTCATCAACAATTAAGAAATTAAGAAAAAGTAAAACTGGCTCCAGTAACTCTGAAGGTATAAATGCTTGCTATTCCTGTTGAAAAGTTTTGAAGATGTTAAACTGTACTCTATTAGCTATATATCCAGTTTAAGGTATTTGTGCTATTTTATAATTTGGTTAACTGGACAGATAGATAGCAGATAGATCTAAGATTGCTGTTGTTTTCTTACCAGTAGTAGAGGAGGATGAAGATGACTTTCTAACCACTACAAGACCCGATGGTGAATATAATCACAACAACAATGGCAGCAAAGAGAAATGTGAGTTTACCTGCAGATGCTGTCCGACCATTCAATGCTTCATTTGAGAATAGCTGTGTAAAACAAAATTTTGTAATAACTGATAGCTAGAATGTCCATTTTTAATCAAGGCACAAGGCAGCTGTCACACTCAGTCATTTCTTTGTTTCTGTCTGTGCCAGTGTTTCCCCCTACAAGTCCCAAATGTATCAACGGGATAGACTTCAAGGGTGAGGCCATCACCTTCAAGGCCACCACAGCAGGCATCCTCTCTACCTTGTCCCACTGCATTGAACTGATGGTCAAACGAGAGGACAGCTGGCAAAAGAGACTGGACAAGGTACGGTCTTGCACTGTACACACAGTGATTCAGATAAATGTCACTCGCAGTGTGTGAAGTGCCATGTGAATAATAGGCAGTTTTCTGAGTGGGTGTGTCAGCAGCCACTGCTGTGTGGAAGTCGCAGACTGAGGAGCTAATAAACATTACCGCCTTCCGCTGTCTTTTAAGGAGTTGGTTATTATAACCAAGAGTTTGGTGTTTTTGCACTCTGTCCTTCAGGTGATGAGGTTTTATTGCACTCTGCTGCCCAAATGCGTAGCCATGATTGTAATATATGAAAACGGTCAGCTATTCATGTTGATGGGAAATTCACTATTAAAAAGGTACAGTGGTTGTTTTGGAAAGGCTAGATTAAATGGCTAGATTTAATGGAGGTGGCTCTGAAATTGATTTACATGTAAATTACACTGGCTATTAAATAAATAGCTGTGTGACTGAACATGTTAGACAGACCTCGATTCCTCAGGATGAAGTTCAGATCTGCTTTTATTAGTCTTTATTCTTAAACTCTCGCTTGGTTACGGAAGATTTTATATAGGTATGCATTTACGTGTGTTTATTTGTTCCTGATTTCTGCGTGCTCATATTTGTATTTATTTGGTAACTTAAACTGTATCTTGTAAAGCAATTTGTTACTCCGTTTTGTGCTTAGTGCTCTCGCAATATATTTTTTGTGGGAAATGTTAAGGTGCCTTAATGGAAGGTGCCTTCAGCAAGACATTTTGCAATGTAGCTCCCTGTTTAACTGCAAGTTGCTATTGTAAAACAACATGGTGTTAAAAAAAAAAAAGAGTGTGTGCTTAGTCAGCATTAAAAACAGGGAAAACAACAGTTCAAGAGTCCTCAAATTCCATAGTCCAGATTACAAAAAAGTCATTTTTAAAGTTTTATTGAATATAGCTGGTTTACAGGTATATCAAATGTAACATCAATGGCTATAGCTCAATGAACATATACATTTCAAAATAGTTAGACTTGCTTACCAGAAGCACAAATGCACCTGTTGCCCATAATCAGCTTTGACCCTTTTGTTATTTGATCGTTGGAGTTCCCATAACACTCCTCCATTTATTGATTTTGATTTATCTGTAGAGCAGGCTGTGCCTTTAAAGATATGCTCTTCAGAACTCCTCATGCTTTCATCCTGATCAGCTCAGCTGATGTTGTCAAACCAGTTTCTTTCTTTTTGTGTGTGTGTGTGTGTGTGTGTGTGTGTAAAGGCGTGCTGCCCAACCCTAAAGCCGGGAAGTGCTTTCAGTTAGTTAGTTAGACTGCTCGAGTGAAACTACCTCACTCTTATCTGTGTTTGGTTATGTGTGTGAAGTTTAGTTGTCAATGTGGAGTAAGGAAATAGAAATAGTTACAGAACACACACTCAAAGGAACAAGACACACCCGCTCAGACTCGTACAGAGAGTGAATTAGAAAATGACTGCTCGGACTTCATGGTGCAGTTTCTGGAAGCCTTCGCTACAAAGGAGGACAGAGCTGCTCAAACACCAGACACAGAGATGGATACCTCTACAGACCTGCAGCCTCTTATTTAAAGTAGGTCTCTGTCTGTCTGTCTGTCTCTCTGTCTGTCTAGTGGTTACACACAGCTAACAACAGAATCACCTCCTGTTTATTTTGTGCCAAGTGTTACATGTCCACACCTTCCTGTACACTGTGCTGGTTTCACTGTCTCTTTCAAGTCTCTTTTTCTACTTTCCCTCGATTTAATTATTTCCGTTGTTACATTATACTTTAAGTTACAATTGCTGTAGTTAGCTTGCTTTCTCTTATAGCAGTGTGTGTCTGAAATATGAACGGTTTTTGTGCACAGTTGTTGAGTGGTTTCAGTCTACAGAGTAAATTTGATTTTATTTTGATTCATGGTTTTCTAGGTTTCCATTGTATAGCAGCAGTCTGTCTCTAATTTATTTGTGTGAAGCGTTGCCTCTGGCAGGGAATGGGACATGAGCAAAAACCTGTTTTTGATTGCTCACACAGCTGAATGATGTGGTGGGTTTGCCCGATTGTTTGTAACATGCAAACCTCTTTTCTTCCCTCCTTTTTTGCACCTTTTTATCAGCTGTAATCTGATGAAAGGAGCATTGTGACTGGGGCTGAGATGTTATCTGACTCTATAACACTACTTTGCTGTTGTTTGTCTAATTGCAGAGGGTTAGCAGATCTCTTTTAAATGCAACACTGATGTTTAATGGGTGTTTCTATTTACATAATGTCACTATTATTTCTTGCTTAATACAGTTGCACTAACAACATTACACTGCTCTCTTTGTGTGTTCAGGAGCTAGAGAAGAGGAGGAGGGTAGAAGATGCCTACAAGTCTGCTATGAATGAACTGAAGAAAAAGTCACACTACGGAGGCCCAGACTACGAGGCAAGTTGGAATTAGATGAGCTAAATGCATTAGAAGCAGCTAGATAAACCACAGCAGAAGGATTTCTTGACTTTTATCCCATGTCTCCCAGCATGTCCATTTTTATCATTCTGCACCTTTTTCAGGGCTGTTCTCACGGGAATCTTATATTTCTGACAACATTTGCTTTCCACAGGAGGGGCCCAACAGTCTGATCAATGAGGACGAGTTCTTCGATGCGGTGGAGGCTGCACTGGACAGACAGGACAAGATAGAGGAGCAGGTGTGATGAAGATCTAAACTTGCTCTATTTGGCACAATCAAAATATCCTGTACAGTTTGGATGTATAAAACATTTACACATTTAGTCTAGAAGGCACATTGAATCTCTCATGTTCCTCCCTTCCTCATCTTTCTCTCTCTGCCTCTAAAACATACTCGCTCTGAAACACATTTAAACCAAGCAAAGTGAACTAAAGCACAGTTTACATACATTACACACAGAGATGTTGCCTTTCTCTTCTCTCTCTTACCAAACCCTACTCTCTGTCCTTCAGTGCCAGTCAGAGAAGGTCAGGATACCTCGACTAACTCCCGTTCCTCGTGGAGACGCCTACTCCACCATCGGTACACACCGATTTGCCACCAAGGTGCTCAACACATTTCTTATTTTCTCTTTAATATTTTCCATCCTACTTTATTCTAATTTAAGGCTACAAGTTGTTGATGTTTGCAATGTCTCATCATTCCTGTCTGAAGCCTTGTCATCTTAAAACTAGCGTGACCTGCCGATAATGCTCTGCAACTGCAACTTGTGTGCTGACACTTGAATAGCATGTTCTCATAATGTGTCCATTCTTCACCTTAATCTGTTCACACAGAGAATCGATTTGTGCTTATTGCAATAATTTGAGAGCTTACATAACATTTTCAAATGAAATGCTATTGAGCAGGTCGTGATTGACTGCACTGCTGCAGTGGCGCCTCTTTCTTTTTTGTTCCTTATTTCTTTCTCTTTCAATCTTCCTCTCTGCTGTACAGCCCCATAGCCATTCTTCTTCCCTGTCCTCCGTTGAACTAGTCAGTGCTTCAGATGACATTCACAGATTCAGCGCTCAGGTACTGTATTTGGTCAACAGCGAGCATGTATCTGCAGGGGGCTGCAAACGCCTACTGCTTTCCACTGCAGGCAGAGACAACATGAGCAGATAGCATGATAATGTCAACTAACCAGCCTCTCCAGGATTTCACAAATGTCTTCTGTGCTTTGAGTTGTATGTTTTTACAAGTCTTTATAGTATTATGTGATGCACACTGGAATCTAGTGAAACCTTAATTTCCGCCTCCTCCTTTCCTCAAACCACCGTCTTCCCCAGCATGAGCAGGCATGAATCCAGACTGGCTATGCACTGTGTTCTTACTGCATTCTTGGGATGTTGAATAACACTTGTGAGCAGGATCAAGTGTTTAATATTTATTTGGTTACGGCTCAGTGGCTAATGTATTTGCCTCAGGAATTCCTAAGATTCTGAGAGGGAAATAGTTTGCCTCCTATGATGTTATCAAAACCTCTGTAATAAAATACCAGCACAGGTGCTAGGTATGTTGATTGCTGAAGACTGTAAATCATTAAACTTGTGTAGCATCCCTAGTACAAAGAATTCTTCTTCTCCCCAAACTGTGTCTTGTTTAAAAGCATGTCCTCAAATAGGCAGTTAAAGAACGGTAAAAAAAATCTCTAACATAAGAATTTAATCAATGCCTGTCGTTCTCTTAGGTGGAGGAGATGGTGCAGAATCATATGACTTACTCTCTTCAGGATGTAGGCGGAGATGCCAACTGGCAGCTGGTAATAGAAGAAGGAGAGATGAAGGTGAGTACAGAGAGGAGAAGCTGCTTATGAATCATTTCCCTTGATTGCTAGCTGTGAATATTTAAATCTGTCACTTTTTTAAAAGGTACTGTGGTTGCAGTAGAAACATATATAGATCAGAAGCAGGGAAAATGTATCTGCTAGCATTGTGGAAGACCTACTCAAATACTTAAAGTAGAAGTATTCATGCCACAATGGAAAATAATCCATTAAATCCACAAAATATGTCCCAGTACTTTAAAATGTTACTTAAGTAAAGTACCTGAGTAAGTTCACCTAGTTACTTTACACCACTGTCGGCTCCACGCATTCAAATATGAATTTATTTCAAATTTTCTTACGTTTTCAAACTGGAAAAATCGGCTAAAGTTGGTAGCATTAAGAGGATCCTTCAAGCTATGTCTTGTGATGAGGTTATAATTATGTTTATAGTACTGATTTGTTCTATCTCACGCTCTGCACTTTGTGTAACAGGTGTACAGGAGAGAAGTAGAGGAGAACGGTATTGTGCTGGATCCTCTCAAAGCTACACATGCTGTGAAGGGGGTGACAGGACACGAGGTCTGCCACTACTTCTGGGACACAGCTGTCCGATTGGACTGGGAGAGTAAGTTCACTATTTCAGAAGTCACCATCATATCAACACTGTTTGACTTTCTCTGTTTTAATGTCATGACCTGACCGAACTCTTCCTCCCTCAGCCACCATTGAAAATTTCAACGTTGTGGAAACGCTCTCTGATAATGCCGTCATTGTTTACCAAACGCACAAGGTAAATTGACCTCATGATGCTTTTAGAGGTTGCTGAAATTGCACATTTGATCAGTAATGTTCTGCAGCCTATTTGATTGCCAACTGAATGCCTCTTGTTGTGCTTCAGAGAGTGTGGCCTGCCTCTCAGAGAGACGTGCTCTATCTGTCAGCCATCAGGAAGATCTTAGCAACAAATGAAAATGATCCTGACACATGGCTGGTCTGCAACTTCTCTGTGGACCACGACAATGCCCATGTAAGATTACTACATTACACTTATGACTATCATGCAGTGTTGCGAGTGAGCAACTAGTGAGCTGAAAACTATTTTTATACATATTTCTTATTTATTCATTTTAGTGACATTTTCCTGATGTATCAGGCATTCAAGCACTGTGATTGGATTAAAAATGTCTTCGATTCATTACAGCATATAATTACTAATATCCCTTAGTCAAACAAGGCTTAGTTGTAGGGCCCATTTCAAGGTTAAATGGATGAAAGAGTAGTTTTAGACCTCTTAACCTCAGTCA
Source organism: Maccullochella peelii (assembly GCA_002120245.1). Taxonomy (NCBI): domain Eukaryota; kingdom Metazoa; phylum Chordata; class Actinopteri; order Centrarchiformes; family Percichthyidae; genus Maccullochella; species Maccullochella peelii. The sequence goes on from LKNJ01000548.1 coordinate 234,719, forward strand.
CTCTGTCAAATTAGAGGTTGTGGCAGCTTGGGGATTGTTTGCATTTACATTTTTGTTTTACTTTCAGCCCACAAACCGGTGTGTTCGTGCCAAAATCAATGTCGCTATGATCTGCCAAACGCTGGTCAGCCCACCAGAGGGTGATAAAGAGATCAGCAGAGACAACATCCTTTGTAAGATCACCTACGTTGCCAATGGTAAGTGCCTCTCCAGCCTGATAAGGTTTTGATCTCTCAGTGTATGTGCCCTAGGCAAGATCAGCAGCCAACAGAACAAAGCCTCTCTATCATCATCAATCTAACTATGAGCTACCTACAAGCGCTTGAATATTAACATCCAACCTAGTGTAAATACCAGAAGAAAGCATTAAGCTGAGCCCTAACCCCTAATCGATTTGGGTCAGACTGTTTCTTCTCTGCACACAGTCCATACTAATATAACTAAAACCCACCGAATTTTTGAAACTACAGAGTAGAAAGTAAAGAAAGCATTAATGATATCTCTTAACAATCAACTTTGTTTGTTTGTGAATAATGGACTTAGACCACCAGATAAGACTGTCACATCAGCCTAAATAAATACAGCTTGATAGTTTACTTGAGATGGCACATATAAAGTTGGGTGGGTGGTTATGTTGATGTATTGAACTCTGAGCGGCTGTTTTAACCAACAAATAGCTGCAGGTCACATATGTGCCTAAAAGATAACAAGCAGATTGAGTAGATCCAGTATATATGGATCCAATGTAGTAAAATAAAATGTCATGCTATCAGAAAACTGTCTGTACCTGACCTGTCCTCTTTATTTTTATTATTATTATTATCATTATTATTATTATTATGAATGACACACCATGATGCTACTGAGTTGCTATTGTTTGTTTTATACCTTTTTCACAAATAATTGAGGACAACCTCATATCAGCCAATATTTCTGCTAATTGATCTTTGTACAGCTGGTAGCTGACACAAGAGCTAGACTGTGTGTGTGTGTGTGTGTGTGTGTGTGTGTGTGTGTGTGTGTGTGTGTGTGTGTCTTTGAATTATCAGTACAGACTTGCGCAGCTTCTCCCCCTCCCCTGACTTCCTGTAGAGGAGGAGATTGTGACATAAAGCAGTGCTGCAGAAGTAATCCTGAGCCAATTTATTGTAAGAGAAGCCAGGCAGGTTGTGGGAGTTCATTTGAAAAAATAAGCATTACATCCTTGCCTGTCACTAGAGGGCACCCTAGACCACTGTCTGTGTCTTGAATCTGTACACTGTTGGTTTATGATTAATAATTCCATCATAAGTTAGCACATAAACACAGTTTCCTGATAATTTCCCTCTGTGTGGCCGCAGTAAACCCAGGAGGCTGGGCTCCAGCCTCAGTCCTCAGAGCTGTGGCCAAGAGAGAGTATCCCAAGTTCCTCAAACGCTTCACCTCCTACGTCCAGGAGAAAACTGCTGGGAAGCCCATCCTCTTCTGAACGCAGAGAGGTAACCAGGAACCCAAACACATCTTGTTTTACTAAACTAAACTGATGGGTATAACATTCAATACACTGTTAATGGATGGAATATCTACTGGCTGATGCTTTATCTATAATTTTGAATCATGAAAAAGCCAGCTGATATACAGAATCTGTTATTATTGCAGTTTTGTTCATTTCTGGAATACTGACTTTCAATATTCCTTCTTGTTTCAGGCTTGCAGAGGCCCGAGCTTGCCCACTGGAGAGACTACATTGTTCAGTGTTGAACAGGCCCTCGATGACCACATGACCCATTCACCTGTCAATTAGAATGTGTTCTCAAACTTACTACATGCACCATATCATCCAGGACGTCCCGCAGGACACCTGCTTGTAGAAGAGACTGGTTTACGGCTTTAATCCATCAATAGTTGTCATCCCAGCCACATTATAATGGCTTAACACCATCTGTTGGTCATGGGTACATTTGTATGTAAATTCAAGAGTTTCCTAAGTGGTTTTTGAATCGTTGTTACCGATTATTTGCTTATTTGTAAATTGTTTTGTACGTTTCTTATGATTCCATACTTCTTGACTTTTTTGGGTTTGCTTTAATCACTAGTATTACAGCTACTTGTTTTGCTGCTGCTAAAGTAACTACCATGAGAGAGGAAAGTAGATTTTGACAGGAAAAGCATTGATGAGGTGTGGTACAGTATCTCCTCTTTCTTGTCTTCTCCTGTCCCTCTTGTGATGACTCTGCAGTTTGATGGGGGGTCAGAGCCTAAAACTTCAAAATCTTTATATCTACTTTGTTATAAAGTAGCTTTCTGAGAGCACCATGGACACAATGTATTGTACAGAGAAAACAACAAGTTTTCAGATAGTTTACCAATGTGAGAAACGACAGATTGACTGTTAAACGCTTGAATTTGACAACTGTAATGGGCCAAGGAAACCTGAAGTGGGAGATTAAGAGCATTTAACAAATTGACTCATGTTGGACAATATTTTTGACACAGTTGAACTGATAATCAGTAATTGGATATCTATGATGTAGTTGACTGTGGTCTATAGATGCTAAGTAAGACATGGTTTCTGACAGATATTTGCAAATGGCCAGCCATAATGTCTGATATAAAGATTCCTCTCTTTCATTGAGAGATGAGTGGATACATTTTGTACACCCTATGTTTGTCACCATTTTCAGCCCCTGAAAAAAAAAAATCTGTTTATTCAGAAGTGTCAGGTTTGCAAATTAGTCCTGCTGCTATTGTAGCAGCAGGTACACTTGTAAAATGTTGAATAAGACATCATCTCCACCCTACACTCTCAGTCTACACACATTACATTTCACATGCCACACTACAGTGCAGTGGCCTCCTGCCCTTTGACTGATAAACTACCCCCAGAATGCCTTAGACACCAGGATGAACCCTAAAAATCCTGGTTCTCTACTGTACAGCCACCAGATGTGCATTTATCAACACTGAAATTAAGCTGGGGGGGGAGGGTCAGCATTTCACATCATCTTACCTCAAGATTTAAATTTACTCTAGATTGTGTTTAATGCCATCAAAAGTTGGGAGTTTTGCAATCGGTATGTCTGCAATGGTTGGAAATTCACCATCAGATTTTTGGTCTAAGGGGTCAGAGGTTAGGAAGGATCTGGATAATTGTTTTGCTTATGATTACAAGAGCTAGATCTACAAGCAATGTCAGCTGAAGAATTCATTTAGTGTTTTTAATTTTGATATTTTGTCAGTAATCTACACTCTTTGTATATTTCTAAGTTGTACATCAGAAGTGTTATTATTTGCACTAAATGTAATGCAATTTGACAATGTTCTGTAAATTAAAATTGTTACACAACGGAAACAAATGCAGTGTACTGTTTATAATGGCACTGCTGTGAGGTGAGAGTGATTTCTGTAAAGTCCCAAATTATGTGTACATACACAGTAGTGATATGCACAGTGCTTCTTCAGAAGCTAAAGTAGCTAAACCATAGACATTGAATTTTAGCAGTTTATTTTTTGGAGTCTCTTCTATATATAAATATGCATTGTCTTTACATTCAGCGATTAAAGTATTTTTTTCAGCAAATTGTAAAATATTGAGATTTACATAATAAATTATGGTCTCAACCGACGTGTGATTGTGGATTTCAACATTTATAGTTGGATATGGTCTTGATGAAGAGGTATCGGACAGCTTCTAAGTGTAGGATGTATGTCTCATAACTTCTTGAAGAGGACACACTTATTCAGTATCAAAGGATATCCTGAGTAAAACCATTTCAGTCATGACGCAAACCTCACAACACTAGTAGCTCCACATCAAAAATGATCTACAATGTTCCTTCACTGTCTCTGTACATATAGTATCAATGACTTACAGAGGTGTGCATTTGTAGAGTAAAAAGAGAGGGGAAAAGTGCATATTCACATATCCAAATCTGTGCTTATGTCAGGTAGCCCACCCACCTAAGCAACTTCTTCAGAGAAAAATATTTCTAACATTAATCATAACCAATGTCAAAAGTGCCTTTGTATCAAGAGCAAATACATCGTCCCTCCGCTCTGCTTCATCCAAGATCCAGTAACTGTCTTTTCTCACTTTAGAGCAACCCTTTGCCAGGGCTTCAGGTTCCTGTCAGGGCAGCACAAATAACAGCCCAGTTAGGATGAGGTGGCCACTTAAACCATGCCACAGTCTGTGTTTGGCCTCGGGAGCTTCAGAATCCATCAAGTCTGTTCATGTGAGTCATTTCTCATCCGCGCTGGCTGTGGTTACAAGCTGGCTTGTGTCCTTTGTGTCCGTGTTCATCAGGGACAAAGATGCCATCATAAATTCACTGTAAACATTTCTCTTGGGATCTGCAACTAATGCAGTTGCAAACTTTTAAAGTCTCTTTCATTTCTTTCTGGTCAGCAGAAAAAAAACATTTAAAGAAATGTATCTACCTTCTCCTCATATGTATATATAATATATGTTTAGATCTTTGTGTAGGCCATGAAAACAGTATACACATATAAAACTTAATGGCACTGCGTTGATGCATGCTCTAAAAAGTGACACTCAGTTCAGCCTTATGTTCATCACATTACATGATATGTTACATCCTGCAGATGTCCATCGCTGTGACTCTGTTGGTGTCTTCTTTTAGTCCATCAACTGGTGGTGAATCTCAGTCTTTGTATGTGTTGGCAATACAAGTGGCAACATGGATATAGCAGCACTAGAGGTGGAGTCAAAGGCCGGCCTGGCCGGTCCAATGGAGTGTGGTGATTGTCTTATGATTGGCAGGAGGAAATAAAGGTTGCAAAGCTGCTCTTTTCACTGCAGGGGAGAACAGAGAAAAGGATGAACCAGTATCTGAACACCTTAAGAGGATAAAACAAGTCATAAATTCCCAAGAATGACCCCAATGTGACAGTGACCAGAAATAACAAATGGATAAACAACTCACCAAGTAGACATCGAGAACAGATCCGTCATCACGGTCTATGTCCACATCCATGGTGCTCTGCTCTGAAGTGAGGCAGATAGCACTGTCCTCCAGGGTAAACGTGGAGCTGGATGCAACGTCGTCTCTGAAACAGAAAAAGATATTTTCATATTAACCTATGTAGTAGACAGCCCTGAGAGTGCATTGTCTGGGTCAAAGGTAGAAAGCTGATGAAACACATTCTCTCCAGAAACAAATCATACACTGTTGCAGAGACTCTGACATCAAGGAGACAAAGAGATGAACAGACCGCAAGCAGGAAGGGAACCCTGTCTGGTGTCTACCCAGATTGGCCATATTTCACCACAATGACTCAAAATGAGTCAATGAGTCAAGTCAAAATGAAACCCTTGAGTAGAGTATGTATGTTAACTTCTCTTAAAAATTCCTGGGAGTAATTTTTTTTTGGGAGGGGGGGGGGTTGGTCAAATACATGGCTTTAAATGTAGGTTGACCATCAGGAGTGCAATATTGTTCATCCTCCCTTTCCGGTTCAGGTTCAACCACCAGGGGGCAACTTGGGAGCTGTTTTCATTTTATGTACAGATGACTCCCTGATTAATTCAGGAATGTGTTTTTACCCTTTTATGACATGTGACTGACTATTTTTTGTGTTCAAAGTCAAAACAAAAGCCAGGTAGAGAGAGCAGCAGAGAAGTACAGTTGTAGAGATAGCTGAATGGATAAGGAGAGAGATACATGTAAATAACAGCTTTCTTTTAAAACAATCCTACCCTGACACATCACATAACATGAGGTGTTACTACTGTAACAGGCAGACCAGCTGTCAGACAGGGATTATTGTTGGTGGATGTACAGCCGCCACTGCACCGCTTGTCCTTTTTTGTCACAGTCTTTCTGCAGCATAATGGCACTAAGTAAGACCGTGTCAAAGCCGCTGTTTAAATATTTATGAGAACAGTTGACAGAACAATGTCAGAGCAGCAGCAGGTGACTGATGAGGGGACAAGACCAGGCAAGTCACACAATGGAGCCTCAGAAAGCAAGCTGAACCTGACACTGCTGGACAGGAGGAGAGACGAAAGATGGGAAACACGTAGAGGGCAGACGACAAACTTTTCAGAAGCTTCTAGCGAGAGGCAAAAGTTGATCATTATTTCATAATGTACAGATTTTTAGTCAACTATTAGTCGACACTGTACTATTAAAACATTCTATTCCTTTTGCTGTAAGAATTGCTGATTAATGAAATAAAGTCAAGCCAACCAAGGTTTTCCTGCCCAAAGCAAAAACATGCTTTCATGGAAAGATTTGTGTAGTACTTCCAGGGCATTTCTCCTCTGTCTTGTACATGAAAGAGACTAACAGTACCATCACACCACTCGTCCTTTGACTGTACTGTCCATATGTTGTGTTGGAAGTGTGTGTATGTGTATTGGATGCAGGTTGCCAAGCCAGCTGAGTCACCTGCTCCATGATGCACGTCACCAATAAAACCATGTGATGTAGGAGCACAGGTGACAATAACGTGGGCGTGTGTGTGTGTGTGTGTGTGTGTGAGCTGGGCATGGCCTACCCTCTCGTCCTCAAGGCTGTATTGTGTACAGTAACCTTGCATCATGGTTTTAAGGTGATAAACTACATGTTCCACTGCTAAATCAACACAGAGTGTCGTGATATAATGAAAGCAACCAGAAAGAGTAAAAAGGAAAACGGGTACCTGTCCTCAGTTTGGTTGTCCACGTTGACAAAGATGGAGGAGGTGGAGATGGTTCCCATGGAGGAGCCCTCATAGAAGGACGGGTTGGCAGGGACCAGATCAGGACGCAGGTACGAACTGAACACAGCTGAGGAGAAAACATTCGCATGCATGTGATATCGATAAAGGAAAACAAGTGCACACTTTCCTACATTTCCCATTTCCTATCTTTTCGTCTGACCCTTACTGCCAGGTAAACACCAACATCTTTCAAACTCCATGCCCCCAGTTTGTAACGCTTTGTTGTTGTTTTTTTCAAAAATTTGTAGTCTCCAAGCTGAGATGAGACATTTTACAATTTTTTGCTTAGGTTGTACTGCCCATGATGAGTAAACTGAACTTGGTGTTGGTGTGAGTTCCCCTTTAATTGAGAAAACACACATTCCCCAACACTGACACCCACTGCCATAATTTCTTGGAAGACCAAAAATGCCCCCTTAGTCAATCAATATGATAAGTTCCGCTGACACTGGATCATCCACCAGAGGACAGGAGAGAGAGTTGTGCTTTCCATTGTGGACATCAAAGTTTTAGCAAGCCTAATGACTGAGACAAGGGCATGTGAAGTTGATTTAAGTTAATTGATTTAATGGTTCCAATAAAACTAACATATATTTCTATGTATCAGCCGCACACAAACAGATTTTCTATGTCCTCTTTGAGACAGATTTAGTAACTGTAAAGAGAGAGTCAGGAAGTCTAACAATCTAAATTGCTTTATAGTATGTTGCGTCACAGCTGGAGACACTGGGGGGAAAGCGCTCGGTTGTAAAGAGAAAGAGGACACAAGACCCGATGACTTCTCTTTCCACTCAACACCCATGCCCACACCCTTGTTTCTTCCGGTGTGGTGTTGGCTAACACTCCTTCTTCATATCAAACACAAAGGTCAGACACTGCTGCTGAACGTGAGCTTCATCAACATCAAGCCGACACTTTCACCCTTTCTCAAACACCTGATTCATATACCTTCTTGTACTGGGGTCAGATTATGATCATGAAAAAGAGTGAGAGGGGAGGCGATGATGGCACAGCTAAAACGACACATCTGTTGTTTTTTTACACACACACAATGGACACATACATGCAGAAATTCTGTATTTGAAGGGCTGCTATTAACAAGGTAGCCTCTGTTTTCTTTCCATCAAAGCCAAACACTATATTAACCAGTGGCAGCATCCCCCTGGGGCAGTGATGAGAGGACAACATTTTTATGTGAGGATAATGTTACATGATAAAATCGTTTAGGTTTTGAGTTTCAAACAATCTCATTAATAATTCTTTGTCAAACCCCCGAGATACGCTGTCTTACAAACTATATGGAACAAATTAATTGAACTATAAGTTGTCACGGTCAGTGAGGGTTTCCTAAAAAGTTGTTGTTTTGCGTACCTTGTCCGTCCAGACTGGCCAGACTGCAAGCTCCTCCCAGCCTGTCCCTTCTGTCCTCCTCGTTCCTCTCATCTGCCTGCAATGAAAGGATCTCCTGTGAGGACGACTTCAGAGCCGGGATGGAAGTACGAGTCCTCTTTGAAGGGGAGAATCGAATTACTGCAGAGCAAAAAGGAGTGTGAGGGAAAGACAAGAAAAAGACAGAGATAAAGATTCGGGGGAGCAGAAAGAGTAAGAGCAGAAGATAATTGGAGGAGATAGTGGAAAGAGACGATTATCCTGATTGAAGCAATGTTCGCACACAATGAAACTCCAATGCTCTGCCTCCAAAATTAGCAGTAAAGTCATTAAACTGTTTAAATGCACAATGACAATTACACAAGTGTCCCCCAAGCCATCCTTATGCTGCCTCCCTAGCAGGGCATGAAATTAAATCCTTTCCCTGTCATCTCCCTCCAACGGGACTTGGCGATGGTTAATAGCAAGGCTAAATCCTCAAATATTTGCCTCAGCCATGTTAATTTCCAAAGGGGGGGTCCCACATGGTTGCATAACATTGTTACTATATTTGATGTTAATGTGAAGTTCCAAAACGGCTTCCTGGCTTTACCTACAGCCACACCCACGACACTGAGAATAGACGGCGGGTAAAATGGTTTGAATGTCATACATCATTTTGGGTTTTTTTGCATGTGGACTGCTTTCCTTCCTGTGTGGGATGGGAACCTGCAGACTTACGTTGAGTCTTCCTGAAGACACGTGTGCTCATGAACTTGAGGAAGCGGCTGGCATAAAACCCGGGCCGGTGCACGGAGACGGAGTCCTGAGGACAGGCAGAGAAAATACCAGGCTTTTAGTAGACGTACGAGTATGTGACCAAATAAAAGGCTCATTCATAAAAGCAGCAGTGTCCGATTTGAGCAGGGTATCAACTTACACCATCGTATACCAGGGCTTTCCATGAGTGTTCCAACTTTTTAATGAACCTGGGGAGAAACAAAACAAGAAGAGGCCTTGTAACAAATGTATCCGCTTACCCAACAACTTCCCCTTTATGCTTGATCAAACCTGAAACTCTTCCCCCTTGGCTTATGTAATGTTATGTAATGTCCTTGAGTTAAGCAAGCTACCAGAAATACCCACCTCACCTCACCTACTCTGTGTGCATTTGATACCTCAACCAACCAGGCTGACAAAGATTTATGTGATGCTTTTAAATTTCCATAAGTTTGGAAAGCTGATGAGGCAAAAGGCTTCCTCCTCTGTTACCCGACGATTTTGCTCTCAGGAAATCAATGTGTAAATAAAGAAGACTGATATGTCCATTTAAATCATGTTGGATAGAGAAAAAGTCTTGAATCATTTTGGGAGTCTGCTAAAGTGGCTTGTAGCTCTTTCCATCAATGCGGGGTGATAATTCAACATTAAGAGGTCTTGTCATAGGGCAAGCATCAATCGAAGCAGTTACTCTGAGATTCATGCCATGCTGTCACACTGAGTCCTTAACTATTCATGCACATTCCCTCTTAATTGTCACATCTTTATTGGCTATTAATGAGACATTTCACTTTTCAGAAATTGAGAGATTGAGATTTCTGCAGATCAGTCAGATTTAAATGGCCCCAACAGTCAACATATGAATGCATTTTCCAATCAGTAATAATAATAAAGCACCAGTATTAGAAATACAATGACAGCAGGTTTTTGTAATCTCATGAAGATCAGTACCTGTATGACTGTAGAATATCTATGATACCCAAGAAGATGAGCAGCTTTTCTTCTTTGTGTGTTTTGGCAGGGATGCCACCCATCCTAAAATAAAGTAAAAACACACCAGCAGTCAGAGACTAGCTATTATTATTATTCTGCAATGCATGAAACACTGTTCAAATAAAGGCAATGTGTCTACACACTTTTACAAATGTTTGTAAAAGAGCCACTTACAGTATTTACATTCATGTGTATTGCTGAAAATATACAGAACAGTGGCTGTGTTTGTATTTGTGTAGCTATGGTTATATGAGAGCCTGACTGTGTGTGTACTGTTTGAGTGTCCTGTGCAGTGTATGAGCATGGTTGTATAACTGCGCCTCTGTCTCTTAATCTCCACCTTTTCTCTCACAGACAGAGTGTGTATGCCCAAATATGTGCGCATAAAATGTGTGTTTTCCCCCAGCTGAGCCGACTCACGTGTCGTCTGTGGTGAGGGCTTCAGCAGCCTTGCCGTCTCCCTGGATGGACTCCATGGCAGTGGAGTAAAGCACCCTCTGACCCACAGGTCTCCTCCCATCCCCCCCTGCCTGGCCCGACTCAACCCCCTCTCTCTGGCTCTGGTCCAGGACGTGCACACCCAGCAGCAGGCTGTAGTCCATGATCTTAAAACTCTCCAGCACCTATAGAAAGTTACAAAACATGCAGTTTTTACAAGAAATGCATGATGAGTCCAGTGATAATTAATGACACAAGCTGGATTGTAATGAACAGGATATTTCACATTTTCTGTGACCTATTTGAACACTGCAGAGATTATTCTCATGGACTGGATGCTTTAACCTTCAGCTACCCAACAGTAAATATAACAACATTATGAAATGTTTTGAAAAACACTTTTTTCCCAGTCAATCCCTTCAGTTCCCTTCAGACAGAGAACAGGAATCAAAAATCATGCAACTTTCAACAAATCCTCTTCCAGAAAACTCCCTCTTTAATGTGTGTATATTTAGTTAATACATATAGAAGTAGATAATGAGTAGTTAAGAGGTTAGGGAAACTCAGGCTTAAGAAGAAATTGTCAAAAACACAACATAGTGACTAAGTCTGATGAAAGGTTTATCATTATTGTCTTGGGCATTCTCACTTACACTCCAGAAATAACACAGTCCTAAGCCTAATAGGATTGGAAGCAATAAAAAAAACTTCTGATATAATCAAAGAGAGCTGTGACCCAGAATCCAGAGAAAGCTGGCCTGTTTTTCTGAAGAATGTCAGACAGACCCAGTAGTGTTTTGAAGTTGACATACAACTTCCTCTTCTCTTTCTCTAGATGAGTCATTTTCAATGCATGTTAGTTGTAAATCCAGTTTACATTTGTAATAGAAACTGCTGATGTATAAAGTCATAGTAACGCACATTCATACTCGAACACACACACACACACACACACACACACACACACAAAATAGACTTAATGACTGACTCAAACAAACACTGGGTCTTTTGTCTGAGCTTTGCCTTTTCCATATCAACGATTTGCATCCCTTCACTCGACCTCCCCCAGCCTATTCAAACAGCAGCCATTTTGAATAGAGCCACGCACACCAGGCTGCCTACGGAAGGCCATTACTGTGTGTCCTGGCCCCAGCTTTCCCAGGCAAACAATCAAACCGTCACAGCAGAAAGAAAACAGCTGCTTTTCTATGGTTGCTTGTGCAAAAGATTTTCTTAGCATTCTGTAAAATACTGTTTACATGTACAGGCACAGAGAAATATCAGTGTATCAGAGTGCCATTGAGGTATAATAGCCTGCGTGTGTTTGGGTCTCTCCCCTGAGCAACCTGCCCTCTGCTCTAATTTCAAACACAGCTCAGTTTTCTGACAGTGAATGGGGGAGACTAATCCTAGCATTCATGCAGGAAGTGAGCTTTGTCACAGCATCATCTGATCTTTAACAAATCTCTGATGTTTCTCAGTATATTCCACCCTGAAGCACTCCTCCACCCATCTATCTCCGTGCCAGTAGGGCTATAGAGCTCCCCATAGTGCTCACTGGCGTGCCCCACTTTACAGTGACACTAATACGCTGCAAGCTCTCTTAAGTATGAGTCTGTGTGCTGGTCTCTCATCCTTGGCATACGCTGACTCTGAGTCCAGTTACAATCACAGAAATGTTTCTGCTAAAGTATGCATCTATAATTCATGAGTACAACCTTCTACCTATGACACAGCATATTAGATTAGGGACATGTGGCTTTTAATTTTGTCACTGTCAGACTTGTACAGGCACATAGACTTATTTAATAACTGTCATTACCTTAAGCAGAACGGTTCCACAAAAAAATCTAGATTTTGTCATTGTCTTCTTTTCCTTCTTCTGTTCCTGATAAGACGTGTTCCAAAAATAAAACCTCTTGTCTTTATTACAACTGTAATAATGTCATTTTAAAACTATTTAAAAATCACTTATTTCTCTGACTCTGTCAACATAAACTAAACATTATAAGCTTCACAAATGTAGAGTTTATTGCAGGACTTTTGTATTGGATTACATTAGATTGTACACAAGTACCTAATAAACTGGAAACCGAGTGATAACACCTCCCATCTCCATATTGTGACCTGAGACAACGAATGAATGAAAGCACGCACCATTCCACATCTCAATTCTTCTCTGATAGTAAACTGAATATCTTTGACTTTTAACTATTGGTGGGACAAAACAAGACACCGGAACACATCACCATGGGCTCTGGGAACTTGTGATGAGCATTTTTCACTATTTGCTGACATTTGATAGATGAAACAAGTAGTCGATTCATAGAGAAAATAATCAGGAGATTCATCTATAATGAAAATAATCATTAGTTGCAGCCCCAGACTGATGTAAACAATAGGTTTAGCCATGTGTAGTGAATGTGGTTAAGGGTCCTATTGAAGCCTTACTGACTTTTGACTGCAAGGTCAAGTCCTTGGTTTTCTGCAGCTGAGAGTGAGAGAAGGCATTGTTGTCACAGGATCACATGGCTGAGAAGGGGGGGAGCCATACAGTAAATGTTTGTTTATGATTGGCTACACTGGCTGCTATGCAATCCATTATTGTCAAACTTCCAAGAATGCATGCCCACATTGTCTGAATCATTATTTCTGCAGTTGTTCATATGGGAAATTAAAGGACTGAATTAAGACTGTATGTAGATGTCATTTGGTCTGAGTTGTCCTCAACATGATGAGGTCAGACTTTCAAACGTGCGGTGAACAAAACTGTCTCAACAGCTTGGCATCACTATCATCATTATGTCTGTTTCAAAGACAGCTGCTGAACAGTCAGTGCAATGCAACAGGGACATGACACTCTGATTCGAATCACACACACACAGCCAGCACCAGAACGGTACGTACACACACTTGCTCTACAATAAACCCTCTCTGTCTCACTCTCTCTGTACAGTAGAGTTTAACATGAATTATTAATGCCTTGTGTTGTTTTGGCATTTGGGGAGTATCAGGGGAGCTGCAGTGTAATGGAGAGAGTAGACTTAAAAGGAAGAAAGTGTACCTTGCGTTTTCCTAGAAGTGTCCCACATAGCAGAAATATCCTCTCAAACACATTGCTCATCCTCCTCTTTGTCTCATCGCTCTGCTTTTTGCTTCAACTCAACTGTGACCTCCCACATTCCTATGAAACAGAAATCACAACACTACACGCACTGGAAAAACAACTAAAATGTGTTTTTCAGAGGCCTCACCACATGTACTTTCATAGGACAACAATTCCCTTCCACTTCCTCATTCCTTGCACGCCCCTCACCCCGTTGCCTAGCTTCTGCCGACCCCTCCTCTGGGTTTTGGTCCGCAGCCTCTCCTGGGGTGACGGGGTTAGCTGCTTACTCATGGAAATGGACAGTTATTTTGCTTAGAGGGCACTTTGCTTCCCGCTCAGGAGGCAAGCGCAGGAAGCCATGACTATAACAAACTGTACAGCACAGAGTCTCAGCACAGCTGCTGCTCAACAGTCTCACTTAGATATATGCAGACACACGCACCACACCATACTTGATACATACAATACGTGGCACACAGAGGCCTGTACATGCACACATAGCAGGTAGACAGTGCATGTTGAGGGTATGTTTGGGTAAGGTTGTACGTGTGAGTGTGCTGCCAGGTTAAGGAAGCACTGACTCAGCAAAAGGGGAGAATGTCAGTCTGGCTGCAATCTGCTTAAAAAAACATTAAAAAGAAAATAGAGGACATCAGCAAAGTCAGCATATTGGTTAATGATAATGAGAAGGGCCATAACCTGAAGAGATCACTTGAAGTTCCTCTGATTTTCTGGTAATTTAACTCTAACCCAACATCACAAGACTCAGGTTTGTCCAAAGGCTTGTGACCCAGATACTGTTTGACTGTTTAACAGTTGTTCACACCTATTGACACACCTTGAACCTGGAAGAACACTCCCCTTTCCCAAAAGAGCAACACTAAACCACAAACTAGTGTGGATGAAACCAGAAAATTCTTTAATTTAAATGAAAGTCATGTCATTTCATTTCAGTGGTGGAGGAAGTATTCAGATTCTTTAAGTAAAAGTCCTGCATTGAAAAAGTACTTAAGTTACTTAAAAGTTACTTAATTAAAAGTATGTAAGTATAATCAGGAAATGTACGCAAAGTATCAAAAGTACTCAATGCAGAAAAATGGCCCCTGTGTTATGTGTACTATTATATATTGTATCATTAGGTTATTATTACTCCTGCATTGTAAAAGCAGGATTTTACTGTTGTAGTTGGCTGTGGTGGAGCTAATTTTGAACTATTTTGTATAGGAACTGCTGATTATTTTCTCCATTAATGGATTGATTGTTTAGTTTGTAACAATTCTGAAAATACTGAGAAATGCCGTCACAGTTACCCAGAGCCCAAAGTTCACAATGTTCGTTTTGTCCAACCAATAGTGCAAAATTCAAAATTGTTACAAAAATAAATTTAAATAATTAAAAGGAAAAGCAGCAAATCCTCACATTTGTGAAGCTAGAACCATGAAATGTGTTTGCATGAAAAATGACAAACTATTATCAAAGTAGTCAATTAATTTTCTGTCAGTCAAAGCTGTACTGTAAAAGGTAGTGCATATGCATTTCAGCGCATGTGTAGCGTAAAATTTGCTTTTCGATAACACACAAAGGAGAGCAGAGGAGAGAAGAGAAGAGTGCTCTGTTACTTAACCGGCTAAACTAAATATACCCACAGCACCACACTGTTCATTACTGCTAACTCCATTCCATGCGCCATCAGTCACCGTAAAACAATCAAGGTTCTTCTATTCCCACACACTAAAAATTGAAACATTAAAGCTGAGGCTGTTGTAATGGAAGTCATTAAGTTGTTAGCTGAATAGTGCCATGCAGGGTTTCCAGGTCTGGCAGGTTTGCAGGGCCCAGCAGGAAGTCTGGCAGGAAGTCTTTCTTCCTGGCCTCTGGGCCTCATCTGATACACCGATCCACACTCATAGTATCCTGGTCAGATTCAGATTCCAGGTTGTAATATTAGAGCGCGTGTGTGCGTGTGTGTGTGTGTGTGTGTGTGTGTGTGTGTGTGTGTGTGTGTGTGTGTGTGTGTGTGTGTGTGTGTGCAGTTGCTGTTTGTCAAGCACAACAAATGGGATTACAGCTTTAGGCTCTAAACCCCATCATTAACCAGTCACTACATTAAATCAGTGTCTGGAAGTCACATTGTCATCACTTATAAAGCTTTCCCAAGAGGCCATCCACCTTGTCCACATGAAGAACAACTGTGACTGGAATGTCACTGCAAAAATATATATTTAGTTTGATAAGGAACCAACCCAAATAAATTATTGTACAGTTTGAAAATCCATTATTTTACTGTTAATCAATCCATGTGTGGATTTCTGTAACATTTCTAGCACATAACTCTGTGGCCACAGTGTCTCAGTTGTTGGTATTTTAGAGGCAGAGGACAAGAAAATCAGCAATTCAGCTCTTCTGTTCTGTTTGTTCTGTTTCATACTGAAAGCTTAGACTGAACACACAGTGGAAACACGCTCATAAAT
The DNA here is from genome assembly GCA_002120245.1 of Maccullochella peelii. Classification (NCBI taxonomy): domain Eukaryota; kingdom Metazoa; phylum Chordata; class Actinopteri; order Centrarchiformes; family Percichthyidae; genus Maccullochella; species Maccullochella peelii. The sequence goes on from LKNJ01000548.1 coordinate 250,583, forward strand.
GGCACATGACATAATGTCCATGTGGGACTTTGCTGCACACAGGTCAAACGTTTTAGCGAAGGAAATAAAGGCATAAGAATTGAACAGAAATTGTCTTTTGAAGGAAAGTATTCTGATAATGAAACAAAATTCACCTGATCCTAGACTTCCTTGTTTGTTGCACAGCTTCCCTTTATGGAATAATAGTGACTTTCTTGTTATGGTATGACTTTGTCATTTCAAAGCCAGTCCGATGAACAGACAGAGACAAGAATGAGCACACATACACAAAATCACTTGCTCCACACACTGCTAAAACCACCTACCCGACAGTCTCTCTGCAGGGTCTTCATTAGGTTGTTGTACGTCTCTGCGTCAAAGTAAAGCCCTTCTTCATGCATGTCCTGGAAGTCCAGATCTTTGTAGGTCGGACAGGCCTTCTCTCTCTCCTTCCGGGATGCTCGTCTTTTGTAGGTGGATCCCTTCAGGTCGTATTTGTAGTGCATTTTGACGGAGCGTGGTAACACGTTGTTCATCACCACCAGTCGGATGTTGATGCCACCAGACTGGATACAGTACAGGCCGTAAAACTTGGGTAGCAGCGTGCGTGGATTCTGGTTCAGGTTCTGTGAAGCAAAAGACAGCTTGAGTCACAATGCAGTGACCAGGATCAAAATACACAGCAATAATTTCATTGATTTGGATTACATTTATTTATTACATTAATGTCATTTCAATTTCTGAAAGGCTATATTATGTTGCAAATTACCTGAAAAATATAATACGTTTTTAGATATGTAGCTGCAGAAAACCCTATACATGCCACTTTGTTACTGTTGATGGATTGCTTTACTTCATTACTCCAAAATATAATTTCATTATTATTGCAAAATAAATATTGTGGATTTTCTGTTTTTATTACAATCACATTTTACTGCTGTTTGTTGGCTCATTTCTCTTCTAGAGTCTAAAGAATTGTGAAGTTAGAGCTCATATGGGTGCAGAGGGTCTTAAAAATAATTAGGTTACAGGTATGAATAAATGAGCAAATTATCAAATGTTTGACATGCAACCAATGTGTCCTCCATCCCCTTGATTGAGACACTAATGAGAACGTTCACTGCATGTCATTTATGCCACTTAAGCATCTGATGAGTGATCTGTTCAAATTTAACACTAAGAGGGTTTCAGACCCCCATGCAACATTCAGAAGTGGAGTTTTGCCATCACCAGGTGCTGGAGACCTCATGAAGCAACTTTAAGTGTCTCACCATATAGTATCCAGGTAGCAGTCTCTGGAGAAACTTGGCCTCTTTGTGCTGGACGGTTTTAATGATGAACTCGTCATCGCTGGTTAGGTAGAAGAGAGAGCCGCTGGCCCCCGGGTTGGTCAGCTCAATCAGAGGCTCATTTACCAGCGAGTACTGAGGAAGGAAAAACATAAACAAAGCAGTTTAACATTTCACATGAAACAGAGGTCAGACTTCTAGAAAACAGCTTCAATTGGAACACATCCAGACATAAACAGCTCTAAACACAAAAAACTACTAAACTAAAAGAACATTTTCATTATAAGTTCGATCTATCTTTTGTTTATTTAGTGCTGGAAGAAAAAAACTGTGGTAAAGCTTCACTGGCCTTAGGGTACAGTAAGTATTGTGATACAAAAGCACCAGTTTTCTATTTTAGTGGCTTCATACGTTGTGGCCATAAATATGTGAGCACCCAAACAAAGTAGGTGTACATCCGAACATTACAGTTTGATATGTGATTGCTGATCATGTCATTCCAAAACAGAGAGGGTCTTCCCCAAACTGTTGTCACAAAGTGACACTGTTAATAGCACACTGTCTAAAATATCATTGTATGCTGTAGCATTGAGATCGCCTTTAGTTGGAACTACCCAGACCAGAAGTACACAATAGTACATGATTGTCCACATACTGTTGGCCATATAACGTACATTACCAGCATGTCTGTCTACACTATTTTCATCGTTCAAAAAACACTAATCAGTTACCAGATACCAGATCTGGATCACATAAGCCCAAAGCTTATCTGTCTGCCTTCAATGAAATCTACAGACATTTGACCATTCCTGCTTACAAACAGGCAAACAAGCCCACTAAAATGGACAGAAACATAAGCTCCTCAGCCGATGGTAATAAGGTAGCAAGTACTGCTTGTGCCGCGTCTCAAAAAAAGCTCCAGAACGGATCGAGAGCCTACATCCTAACGTGTGAGGGAGAGACTGTGAGAGCAGCCAACTGAAGAGAAGGGTTAGATGTTAAACAGTGCGTTATGAGTCCAACATGTTCAAAGGAGAAGAGAAACACTGGAGGCATCCGCTCTCCCTCTCCAGAGACTCTTCCACTGATCTGCAGTCACGTTGAGTTACCAGCACAAACACGACCGCGGTTTATTGCATTTGCATTCAGGATACTCTGTGTGTGTGTGTGTGTGTGTGTGTGTTTTCTCTCTTTTAATTAGACTCTGCTGTGTGGCTTCTGTCTGAATGAATTCATCATCACCTCAAGGACATCAATCATGAGTAGATCCTCTAAGCTGCTGTGCCTTATGCCATCCTCCCTCTACTGCCTGGACTACATTTCGTCTCTGTTTCTCCTCCAGAGCCTTTTGTCTTTCACTTATGCGGAAACAAATTTGGCATTCAAAAACAAGAATGCAGCTGGTGGCGTCATAACACGATGACACCCAAACAAGATTACACAAAATCTAAATTTGTTCCAAGCAAGAAGCGTACCTGTAAAGTAGAGATGAACATGGGAACTATCTCTTTCTATTTCTCAGTCAGTGTTTGTCTTTGATTCTGCTGGGAAATCACTGAATCATCTACTGCTTTTATTCAGCAGTGGGAGCTGGTTAAAGCCATCGTAATGAGAGCACGCTCCATTAGCTTAGGCAATACCTCCAACATCTCCACCCCCCCAATGTTTTGCCTCAACTTCATCCTCCAATCCTGTACTTTCCCCTGCACAGATGGTGTGCAGGGGAAAGTACCCACCCACTACTCAATAAAATAGATGTTCAATTCTGTCACAATTAAGTACTCACTGAGGTGAAACATTAGTTCAGTCAGTGGGAAGTAATTCAGGAAAAAGACAACCAGCAGGCCGTTGTTTCTTGTTCATAGGAGCAATGGTCGTTTTCTATTTGTATTTTTGACATGTGCACATATAGAAACAATTAAACAAAATAAGGTTCAAATAAATCAACAACTGAGCAGAAATAAAGTGTGGTTCAACATAGAGTATGCTTACACCAGAGGAATTTTAAACAACGTTAAATGCATTGTTTGAGACAGACTAATAGATAGGACTGCTTAAAGCAAGAGATTGAAATTTGGGGAAATACGCATAATATCTTTCTTGCCGAGAGTTATATAAGAAGAAGAAGCTACAGCTACAGCTAGCCTGGCTTTGCCTGAAGGCGACAAAATCTGTCTACCAGCACATCTAAAGCTCAAAAGCTCAACTAACTAACACGTTGTATTTTGTTTGTCTTATGCATACAAAAACCGAAGTGTAAAAAATGACAATTTGTGGTTTTATGTGGAGTTATGTGCGGGACTATTTCTTGGCCGGGAGCAGTGACTTCCTGGCCAGGTAACCAGCAGAGACTCCAGGAAGTCACTGTGAATGAGCATATTTCCCAAAATGTCAAACTAAGTCTTTTCTGGGTAAAACTCTAACATACAGTAGGTGAATTTGATCTGGTGTTTCATAGTCTTGCTTAGGTATACTATGTGTATGCTTGATTTGACCTTAACACTTCCTCCCCACACCCACACCTGCATGCCATTGTGCAAATTAGTTGGTAAGAAACAGAAGGACTGAACTTGAGGACTGGATTAAGAGTGTGCATAATCGTGTGAAGGTGGAACAAATGGCCAGCTAAGTCTCAGCCAGGTTTTAGTCTTACCAGGTAGTCGTCTGGTTTGATGCCGAACAGATCCCTGAAGTAGCGGAAGGCCAGTGGGGCGTAGGTCTTGAAGCGGAAGTCAGGATAATGATGTGCTGGGGTCAAGTTGCTTCCCTCACTGGGATTTGCGATGATGCACCAAGCACGCCAGGAAACAAAAACATATAATGGTACATTAGATACATTATTCCAACACTAATTCAAATAAGTGGGGAATAAAGACAGCCTATAACATTATATAAGTGAAACATGTCAGTGTGATTAACACAGACAGTCATTCTCCAACCAAGGATCCCATGCAGGCAGCACCAGGGAGAAAGTGAAGCCTAACACACAATCTTTGTGACTGGGTACCCAGGCTATTGACTCCCAGTAAGTGTATCAGTGGGCCCTTGTAATGTGCTCCACCCATGCATGAACAGGCTTCAGTAAAGTCATCTGTGGGAACCCAGATTCACCAGCATTGTGGTGACAAACTGGCCTGTATAGAGTTCTTCGCCTGGAGACTGAAAGTGGCTCTGATTACCGGATCTAAAAAAATACCACACAATACATGAACCTACACCTTGACTCTGAGGAGGATAAAGGGAACGCACAAAATAACCCACATTTTTTGTTGTCTTGGATGGACAGTGAGACGTGACATTCTCAGACAGGCTTTGACAATGAATAACCCTGTTTTGTAACCTGTGTCCAAGGTGAACATCACAGCACAGGAGTAATCACGTCTGATAAGGTTAGCATGAGTCAGCCGTCAAGTCTTCATCAAATAAACTCTCATTGAAATCAATCACACTGACCCTAAATCTACAAGAAGTAGATTAATAAAGGTTTTTGTTTTCCAGGGCTCCTCTAAATCTGGTTAAAATTCTGAGGACTTGGATGGTTTTCTGGGTAAGGAGGCTACTGTGTTGTTGTTTTGTGTTGGTGCCATATTCGGTAATGGGATACAGGCAACAGTCAGGCCCTGCTGTGTAACACTATACCTGTGATTACTCTACACGCTCTGTTTAGTGCGTGAGGGCAACAACAATTATCTATCATTAATGAGACAGTCATTGATGGTAACGCATGCCTTGCATGGAAACCATTTAGCAACACACAGCACCTGGAAATGTTTTATTCAGTCTAATCAGAGAGCCATCTGCGTCTGCCTGGTGAAAGATGTGTGCTGGTTGTCAGAGATAAATGCACTGAGAAACAAAAAACTGTTTGTGTGTGTGTGTCAAAGTAATCTGCGACATCACCAGCCATCCAAAACTAGACTGACAGGACAAACAACAGTAGAAATCCTCCAGAGAGGAGCAACATCAAGAGGAGGAAGAGAGGGAGATGAGTGGTGAGAGGGAGGGAGTCAATAAAAGCATCTGAGCATCTCTCAGGATACTCTGTCAGTGAATAGAAAGAGAGGGGTTTGTGTACTATTACAGAACAGAAAATAAACACTTAGAGAAAGTAGAGAGAATAAAGAGCGAAATGGTTATGTCAGATGTCAGATGTAAGACATAAATATTTTCTCCCAACTGATTACATTGTGTTTGTCTTTTTTCTTTTTTCCTAACCATGTTGCCTTGATTTATTTTATTTCAGTTGGCTTTCCCAGTGAAAAGCTGGCCCTGAAAACAACTTCAACTTTGAATGTTTTTCAGGATAGGACATACAAAGCACATTTTTAAATAGAAAAGAAAACATTTCACATCATAAATCCAGTCATAGAGCTCACATCAAATCATGAGATCCTCTAAAACTGACTGCATTATCTAAGTGCTAGTAAGTGACACTGTCATACTGATTAAAATTAATATAGATACAGTGTGTGTCTGAGCATCAACTGTGTGCTAATCTATGTGTGAACAGATGAGTCACACTTTCAAAGAATTCCTGGGTCTGTTTTGGATTATATAAAATGTCTGAGATGCCTGAGATGACCGAGCGGCCACACACTGATATATTCTTTGCACTGTGGCAGTAAGAGGCACACAGTAAGCTGATTTCACAGTTCTTGGCAGGATTATCTACTAGAATAGTTACATCCCTGCATCATGACTTAGACTAGCAAAAATTCACTTTGTTGATAAATGATGATGGTGGCAGTTTGTGGTAGCAGCATAATTTCTTTGGACTGGATGTCCAGCACCTGCAGTTTCCATTGAGCATGATTAATAATAGTTTTAAATGTTTTTATACAAGACCCAGACATATAATATGTGGGCGGGCAGACAGGCAAAGTTCAGTCTTTAGTCGCTTTCCATTCATTCACTTTGCAAAGTCAGGAAACTGTCACAGCCAAAGAACAGCCTGTTACCACCTACACATAATCTGTTTTTATGAAGCTGCTCTCTGATTCACTGGCTCTTGTGGACCAATAACGTTGAGCTTATGCAAAAGTATGGCTGTTATTTTGATGACAATGTGCAAACCATTACTGCACAAATAACTCATATGTTGAACAAGTGCTTCAGAAAATGTATACATTATAGAACATGTCGTGCTGTGAATAGAAGCTGCATGCAAGTGAGCACTACGTAGCACTGACCTGGGAAGACAGACACTCTCCACCACATAGAAATCTTGCATAAGCACGTCTCTGTCAGGCTTGGAGGTGAGGTTGCCCACTGTATAGCCAATACCAAGCTGAATGGCACCCTTCAAGGCCGATGATGTGGTCTAGATGGGAAAATAGAAGAGAAAACATCACATTCTTGTCATTGTCACTGCTATCCCCATGACATACACCATTGGGTGTAAACATGAACGACTGAAAAATAAAAAATTCGGCAAGCCTCAGAGTGATATTACATTTGTTCGAGCCATTTTTATATTTCATATACAGCCTCTAATTTAATATAACTATACAATATTTTGTATTAAAAAAAAAGTTATTTTCACAATTCAAACAATGGCATAGTAGATGGCTTCAAAATCAAGAAAGCAGACCATAAATCAAGACATTAAAATCCATAACTTTTGCATAGTACAATTTTGTAGTATAATTTCCATGAAAACACAATAAAACCCAAGGTCAACAATGGCTGGGACATAAACATACTAGTACTCTTGTTGCATGGGTAGCCACCATAAAAAAAACCTTTGACCAGTTTTCAGTCCCAACCTGAACAGTGGTAGCTACTGTGGAGAGCCTTGTAATGGTGACATCTTAAGAAATGCTGCCATAAGCAATGACATCTAAATTTTACAAAAAAAGACACAAAAAGAAAACTACTTTGACCAGCACTTGACTGATCTCTGGCAGCCATCCCTGGCAGGGGTCAGGACATTATGTGCTGTAGAAGGACATTTATAAGGACTCATGTGACTCACAAGCTTAAAAGTAAAGACCTTTTGGACTCGTTGGCTCTAAACAGCGGCATTCCAAAATAAATGTTATGGAAGCAGGTTCACATTCATCTTAAGAGGCAAATGAAACCAAACAGTGAGGCCCTTGTATGAATAATCATACTTTTTACCTTCTTGTACGTTTTCTCTCTGCTTGTGCTCCAAGGCCCTCCCATCCCATTTTCTGTTGTGGTTGACATCTGAAAGAGACACAGAGGACTGAACTAAAACTATGATAAAGTCAAATTACTGGTACTAATTTCACAACTTAAAATTACTATTTCCATCATGAATATGGTGACTGAAACAAGTCAATAGCATAAACTTACATTGCTTAATGAAAAGCTGTGCCAGACAAACAGCAATCAGGGCGACATCTCTTGATTGTCAGCTTGAGCAAACATCAGGAGGTCTGGATCTGTCAGGGGGCCCACTGCAAGAGAACAGACACACAAAGAGTTATTATTACACAATAAGAAACCAGGACAAAAAAAAAAAAAAAACGCTCACAGCCTCAGCATTAAGTGAAGCGGCTCCGAAGTTAAGATGTGACAAGCTGAGGACAGGAAGGAACATGTCTACCAGCAAAGATTCCTTGATTAACTGCGATACGTTTGAGGCCATTTTAATGCCATCACTCTCCTGTTAATCTGTGCCCGATAGGAGAGGCAATTTAGTTCTATTTCTAAACTCTCACTGTTGAACTGGCCTGCGGAAAGCTATCTCTGCTTTCACTGTCACTCATGACTAATGAAATGCTTATGTATGTGTGTGTAATAACCATCCAACTCTTCCTGTTAGAGTCTTGTTTTGGAGAACAAAACAATCCTGATTGTCAGTTCAGCTGTCGTGTCACAAATCGCATTGTGCAGATGTAGAAAGCACACTATACTTAAACATTTACTGGCACCTTCCTCCTCCTCCTCCTCCTCCTCCTCCTCCTCCTCCTCCTCATGTCTGACTTCTTTATTTTCATAATTCTTTCCATATTCCGCGTGTGTGTGTGTGTGTGTGTGTGTGTGTGTGTGTGTGTGTGTGTGTGTTGGATAAACAACACCTCATAAAGAAGCAGAGCTGCAGAGTGTGTATGAATGAGGTGTAGCCCTGGGGCTGAAAGTGATCTGCCCAGCTTACAGCACAACCAAGTCCTTACTGAGCCACAAAAAAAAACCCAGTCTGTCTCATTTCCTCATATGTTCTCCATGAATTTTACTGTACCACTCCCTGTCACTCTCTTTTCTTCCCTCCTTACTTTTTGTACTTAGTGTGCTTTCCTCATGTTTCACTGAGAAAAGAGGCAGAGTGACACAGGTCAATGAAACTGTGACATAACTGTGCCTCTGTGTGTGTCTTCTGAGTGAGCGGGAAAAACAGGGACACAGACGAGGAGTGAGGAGTAGAGGCTTAATAGAAACACTGGCAAAATGTGGACTTTGTCTGATACGCTCTGGCAAGCCTGCAGTCACCACTCCACCTGCATATGAATGCACCTGCAGGTCTCAGAGCTTTGACTATTGCACATGCCTTTCTGCTGCTTCAGCACTTGCGGCACCATGCCCTCCAGTCACCTGCTCTGTGACCAGCAATTACATCCCCACCAAATCAGAAAGTATTGCGCTGAGATAATACACACTCAATGCAACCGTTTTATTTTGAAAATCTACCAACTACAGTACTATTGTAACTAAGTTACAATGCTGCAGTGGGGTGACGCACCAAATATGTTGTAGCCATAATAGTTTAAAAATAGTCTTCAAAAGGGGAATCGTGTCTTTAGATGAATACATGTTGAGACACACACACACACAGATTCAGATATTAAAAGAATGTAGCAGACACTAAACTCTTATCTCCAGACTGGGTCCTTATCTGCATCAGCTCTTTTGCTGCCATAACACAAAGCACGAAGCACACCTACCAACTACAGCTATGTGTCTTCATTTGGGTCTATGGATCACTGGATACCTATCACCTTTAAAATAATATTAAATCTCTCCCCTCTTGGGAAGGAACACAGGCACATATGGTCACACAAAACTTGTTAACTCATACTGAATGAAAAGATTATGTTTGTCACATGACTTTGTGTGACTGGAACTGAGGCAAAAGTCACCTGGAATGCTCTTTACAAAACATTATCCTGTTATCAATCCTTAGCCATGTCATTATAAATTAATCAAAATCTTTCTGCTAACCACTTTGTGATGAGGTGTTGATCCACCTGAGCCATTGCACTGTATGACTGGCTGTGAGCTCTGAATCTGAGGAATGTCAATGAGCCTGCCGGCCTGTCTGGCCCTCTGCTCAGCCCTGGCATGAGTGTCAGTGTTAAAAGGGATTGTTTGGACCTCTCTCTCACTCTCTCTCTATCTCACCTGACCCCACAACCCAGCCAGTGCTCCAACAGACTGTTTCCAGAACAATCCATGCAAGCCCGCAGCTGCAGTGAGCAACAGCAAATCTGTTGTTCACCTCTCAACAAAAGAGAGGCAGACAGATTGTTGGACATGAAAATGGATGGATGGATCATCCTAATCAGCCATTGCTTACCACTGTCATATGCTCCCATTGCAAATATCACTGGCATACAGGAGTATAACAAGGAAAAAAAGAGAGCACATTTACACTGTTACACATATGTAAAATGATAACCTGTAAGTTGTAAGTCACAATTACATTACTGTGAGCTAAAAATACAAAAATGCATCTTTGTCAAATCAATGCCTCTGGCACCAACATGTGGATGTTTTGTGGTCTGGATGAGGACTAAATGGGTAAACTGATACAAGTGATCAATAAAAAGGAAACTCCACTTAGAACTGGCCTGTGTAGAGGGGTTGAGTTGTGGGTTGTTTATGTGCCTTTGTGAAAGTCAAGCAAGATCACAAAGACTTCACACGTCATGGTAAAACTGTGCAAGACTATGTTTGCACAATGTATACCAGAGAAACATTTCGATGGAGTGGGTCAATTTCACACAGTTGTCAAGCTTGCATTTCACGTACAAGCAAATATACTGTACAAAGACAAGGCAACTGTCCAGTAAAAATGTAAAAGACAAAACTGTTGCAACCGCGAAGTTTCTTGGCAAACTCACAACAGCTGACTGTGTCTTTGTCAAAACCCAGACTTGGTCAACAATGTTTTTCATTCACTTTATCTTTCCTATTTGTGAAGCACTTTGTGACTTCTGCTCTTAAAAGGTGCTATATAAATAAACTTGACTTACTTAGCTCTTCTCTCCGTTAGTCTCTCTGTTCCTAAACAACTCTATTCCCACTCGTCCACACGCCCTTGTCAGAAACTCTACCACCCTTCAAACAAACACACTTGAGTGCAGATTAAACACTGGCTCTCATGCCATATCTCCTCCGTGGTTTCAGGATATTGCCAAGGGTGCCAGTCAGCCCCAGTGAAAGTCAAATAACCATTCTGAAGCCAAGCAGTCCGGGCAAGGAAAATATGTTGCTGAGAGCAGATATGGGCCGTCTGGTATGATGAAAACGCAGATCCAGTGCATCTGAACTGTCAAAAAGTTGAAGTAGCTGTGGTAATATTCCCTCAGTGGTCTTAGTAGGCAAGGTAGTGGTAATAATAATGAAGGCAGGAATCAGACCGATCAATCAACCAGTCACCAGCTATGCTACACACTTGTTTTAGAAACGATACATAATTTAAAAATCATTTATCTCTTCCAATAGGGAGATCTGGTTCTTTACAATAAGGACAAAAGTGGAACAGTAATTTCCACAGTAGTGAACAACCATTTTCAAACCATCTGATCATAGCATCAGGGCTGAGAGGTATTCAAGGAGGCTCCCACAGTTTCTATCACCAGGACACAGATACTACATATAGGTTCCTTTTGCTCTGCTTTGCTTCAGTCCCCAGATACTATTGGATTACTGCAGCAGATTGGAGACATAATGGAAAATCAATAGCAGGCCAGCAATGCAGAGCGCTAAGGACTGGACTGCTGGGCTTTCATGACCTTCACAATCCCTGACTGTGAGATGTTAGATAAGCACAGATATCTGGATTTGGATGGATACAATCAAGAAGATGCATGGGGAGTCAGCTTAGCTCAGCCTGCAGGGGATCGGCTTCATCAACTTAACTGCTCTGATCCTTGACTAAGGCTCACAGAAACTCCACCCAAGCAAAATTTTACTCAGACAACTTGTTAAATGCATTGTTGTTTGTATTTTTTTAATCAAATCTCTTTTCTGTATCCAAAAATACATAATATTCCAGGACTACACGCAACATGATAAAAAACACTGAAATAAAGTGTGAACTAATAGATTAAATGAAATCCCAAATTTCCCAAAAGTACTGTATATCTCAAGACTGAATGCATATGTGTTGTGGGGCAGTAGTCATTATCTTTCTGATGCCTTGTGTAAACACTTGTTCACTCTTTGGTGTGTCAGTGTGATTACATTATTGGCTTAGTTACCCCAACCATGTAAAATAGTTGCTTCTGTGAAATGTGTCATGTTCAGTTATGAATCATGCGGCTGGGCCAAGCAGATCAGTCCTATAAATGACAATAATAAACAAATGATATGTAGTCCTCCACCGCCTCAAAAACATTCAGATTTTTCCCCTGGCTATTGTAGATATTAAAAAAATGACTGTGTTTTGCTCATAGACAAATTGTGAGACAGGCAGAGGAGTAGAAAACGCTTGGTGGGGGGCAGACAGAGTGAGGGGGATAGAGAAGAGACTAACGCTGTTCTTGTAAAATGTTCAGTCAAACTGAAATATCAGCTCATCAATCCCAAAGACACAAAAAGAGATAAAAACACACCCAATTCAGGAGCTCTGCTCTGGTTCCACCCAATTCAAACAGACTGGCTGAATAGAAGTACAAATACACACAAAGAAAACAGAATATACAAACATACAGGTTTTGTGGCCCTGTAAACATAGCTACAAATCTTATACACACACCCTCTCTGTTTTCTCTCCCTGGTAAGTCCCCACACCAAATGAAGCTGTAAAACAACAGGCAGATATTATTTTGGATTGTTTTTGGTGCATTTTGTTCCATATTTCACGGTATCCTCTGGAGTTGTGTTTTTTTCATCATCCCTCTGAGGGACAAGCTGTGCTCCAGCAATAGTGTCTGCCTGCGTACAGCAGGCACTATACGCAGCACTGCAGGGCTGGCAAAGAAGTGTGTGGGGACACTATATGTCTAAACAAGACAATGAATCTGTGGCCACACTGGAAGCTCATGTGGGTGTTTGACTGGTTGGATTAAACAACGTGGAGACAACTTTTATTGCTATTACTCCTCGCACGGCAAACATTGAAGTTTGGCTAAAGGTCAGCACCAAATGAGAAGACTATGTTGTTGCATAAATCAGAAGGGTGTATCTTAATGTTTAGCATGTAACATCACATGTTAACATGTGTACACTTAGCATGCATGCTAATGTAGTGTAATAATTCATGTATAGCATGTTAGAATGCTAACATCATCCCGTTAGCGTGATAATGTATTTTGGCATTCATCTCAGAGTACATGGGAAACTTTGGTCATAAGTTTTAGATGCATCTTGTCATTAAAGTGACCATCTTGTAGTTGGAAAAGTATTATAAAAACAGACTGATCAACCCGCCAACAGAGCTAGCATGGCTAAAAATACAGTGATTTATGTCTAAACAACATGATGACGAGGAGAAGACGTCGAGTGCAAAAAACGGGAGCTCTTTACAATGAGACTGGCTACTGTTCCTAATGCATCATCACACAGTGCAGAGTGAACAATGTGTGCTTAGCACAACATAAATCTTAATACTTGTTTTAGTGGGCTCAAGGGCGTGCATGTGTGAGATATACCACTGGACCGGGCGACACCAACTAAATGTACATTTTAACTATTGACGGTATTTGACCTTTTGGCAACAGCAAATAAAGAGAAACAATAGGTGGGAGGAGAGGAGGGACTACACCTACAGAGCTATGACCTTTCAAATGTGACATGAACAGAAAAAATGAGCTAAACAGAGGGAGGGAATGAAAAAGACAGAGGGGGAAGACAATAGGAGAGAGAAACAGAGATACAGAACAAAAGGTGTGATAGTTTTAAATATTTAGTTGGGTGCTTCCCTCATGCTTTCTGCAACAACAATGTACAACAAAACCACATGTAAAATTGTATTCAAAGAAAAGCTATTTTCCCAGCAGGACAGCAAAGAAAAAATTCTGCACTGTAGTGATGCAAATGCAAGTACATAATCACACGATATGGAGCAAGACAATTAATGTATTTTGTTTTCTAAGACAACATGAATACAAGAAATCCAGGGAGAGAACTCGGCCTGTGTATTTGTAATTCATAGAGTGTCTCCTCTAGTTCCACTCTGCATGGAAAGCAGTGGGGGGGGGGGGGGGGGGGNNNNGGGGGGAGTATATAGAGATGAGTATATATAGAGAGAAAACAGAGACAATGTTCTCTAAAGACACAGAGGCAGGGAGAGGCTGCCCTGATGGAGCGATACAGTACAGTATGACACTCTGAGACAAGGACTTATTACAGCAGGCTTATTATATTCAACCACCAGCGATATCTACGCAAGCTAGCCTCAGCTCCTAACGTCACAGCCCATGGAAAACATGATCACATGACCCAAAGAGAAGAAGAGAGAGACCATCCCCGAGCCCAGCTTGGTTTTACTCAGCCCTGCCCAGGAGTCCAAAGGTCCTCTTACTCTCCTTTAAGCCACAAGTGTGACAGGCAGGTTTATTACCTATGCATATCGCTGTGTTTATTATTCTCAGAAGTGGTCAATTGTGGGGGTAAGAGGGGATTAGGTCGCCCTCCCTTTACTGATCAGAGGTCCCAAGCTGCTGAAGAAAAAGAGCAGGAATTTCATGCTGTCAAATTTCCGCATTCTTTAACTCTTTTCACCCACCTGTTTTTCTTCACCCACCCCTCTATGTCTTGCTGTCTGACCCTTTCATTTAGTCATCTCTCCTTCCCACTCTCTCACTCTAGCACCCTATGGGTCCCCTGAGTGGGCCTCTGCAAGCTTTGTCATTACTAAGGCAGGAAAGTAGGAGGGGGGCATGGGGACTCAGCAGGGCCAAAACAACAACAACAAGAAACTATAACAAACACAACAACCTCAGAATAATCTGAATTCCTGCAGGGCTGCCAACCTATCGCTCTGCCTGCAAACCTCCAACCAACCAACCGTTATACACAGGAGCACAATTACGAGCCAATTACCGCTGCAGGCCTCCTTTGGCAGATTTTTTCGGCCTCTGGTGTCGAAGTGCTGAGAGGCCAGGGAGGGCCCTGGGCTGAGGCTGTGACATCCTGGCTTTATAGTCCCCAGAATGGGTAGAACACACAACACAACTCAATAGTGTATTTTAACTAGATCCTCACTGCCTGGTAAATGCCCAGGTCTTTTAACCTTCCAAACCCCAGTTTGTAACCCAGACTTTGTTAGAAATGTGTAGCCAAGAAGAAGACGAAATTACACAAATGTTTTCAGTTTATATTCTCCATGACTAGTAAACTGATCTTCATGTGTAAAATCGGTGGAGTGCCCACTTTTTTCACTTTCAGCATGAGCAAAGCCGAAAGCACTGATAGGTTATAATGTAATACTTATTTGTAGGGAGGACCACTGACTCTAGGTCTACCAAGACAACCGGAGCTTATATACAAGCCTTTTTCAAGGATTTAAAATTAAAATGACATTCATGCTTTGTTTCATCTATCTCTGAACCTGTTTTTAAGCTTTTTAATTTTACATTTTCAAGCATTTTATTGCCATATTTTTTACAGAAATTACCAATTTTGTGAATAGCTATTGCATGAACTTGAAACTACTTTAACACGCCTAAATATTACTTGTACCGCCAAATCATTTATATAAATCACTTAAAAGGGGTGACTTTAAGTTAAGGAGATGATTTCCTATTTGATACAACTGGCATAGAGTTTATGTACGTTCCACTGCTGTGAATAAATAATGTGGGGGAGCTTTCATTTTCTAATACATTTTATATCGTCTAGGGTGAACATTGATCACAGTACTGATAATAAAAGACAGTTGATTATGAAGTCCTGACTGAGTCCCAGTGGCTATCAGTAGTATGTGGTATGTGCTGACATGAGTGCAGCCTGGCCAATGAATGAGGACAATAAAACAGATAACAGAGAGAGCGCAACCCACAATGTGCTTAGGTAGAGGTGCAACACAACTGAGCAGAGGTGTGGAGGCTATACCTCATCCTATCAATAGAGTATGTGGGTCAAACTGCCCACTGACCTGTCCAGGTTTTATGCCACGAAGCACCTTCTTCTTCAGCAGTGCTTTGATTCATTCTGCTGGCCATGAAAAAAGTGCAAATTCAATTTTGATGAGCAATTAATCATTTTATTTATCTAGTAAAAACACCGAACATGCTAGTTAATGCTTCACAAATGTAAATAATGACCGATAATTCGAGATGGCCAATATATCAGCCGATATTAGCTCATCCCAGATTTATTAGTATCATTG
Source organism: Maccullochella peelii (assembly GCA_002120245.1). NCBI lineage: Eukaryota > Metazoa > Chordata > Actinopteri > Centrarchiformes > Percichthyidae > Maccullochella > Maccullochella peelii. Next base: position 266,372 of record LKNJ01000548.1, read on the forward strand.
TATGTGTCGGCCAATGAGTAACAAGACATTGCAGTACAGAAATGCCAAAGATACAGTTGAGGTCATTTAGAAACAGTGTCCCCATTTGTTTTTCCATCACAGACAAGTTTATTTTTCAACTCATAAAATGTCTCATTCAATACACATCTTGAACACAATTCTTGAATCAAAAATGTCTAAGTTGTGTGATTATGTTAAAAAATGAATATTGGCTGATATATCATTATCTTAAATGATCAGTATTTGATGATCAGTGATCCAGTTTAGTCAGTCTATAACAAAAAGTTGCTTACTTTTTAATTTCATCAGTGTGAATGGAATACTTTTGAATCATCAAAACAGTACTAGATAAACCAATACAAACTAAGTAATCATTACTAGAAACCCCTAAAGGCCTGGCACTGACTTACTGGGGAAACAGCAAACCCATCAGAAACTGCAAAATCAACTGCACGTTGTATTGTAGGGCATCCCACAACTGCAACAAGTTAAATCACAGTAAACTGAAATACAATAACTCCAATAATGTCCACTACAGGAATTGATACCAAGTACTCAGACTCACAAAGATGGATGTCACAGTTTGTTTTCATATGCTGTTTTCAAGCTGTATGCAAACAACCTATTAATAATCTTGAATATCATTCTACAATGGAATGCAGTCACTCGCTCTGCTCCTTCACTGAAATTAAAGTAAAGTGATGTGAGTAAATGTTGCTACAACTGAGCTGAGAAAAGAAAGAAGAAAAGAATGACATGGTGCTGAATAACCTGAGATGACAAGCTCTTTGCAACTGGACGTGGCACATTAGCACTTCGACCCAGAATATAACACTGTAGGTGGGAGTGAGAGAGGATCCTCTGAGAGAAGAATTAGAGTGGGTGTAGGAGGAAGAGAGGTCACACTAAACACACACAAACATTACGAGCCGCCGAATTTCATTATCACAACACAGTGAAGCATTTTTTATTCAGAACATCTTGAATGTAACCAGACCCAACGTGGGGCCACACCCGTGTGTGGACACATGGCACATCAGTCAGTCAGACCATTATCAGGAATGAGAGAGAGAAAGCTGAGAACTACTGTTCAGGACACTGACTTATGTAACTGTCTTAATGAGCCTCATATGCCTGTTATTTTGGTGCTATCACTACTAGGATCCCATGGAACAGTACAAGCACAGTACACAGAGTGCTCTTTGACCCAAATCACAAGACTGCACTAAAAACCATATAGCTGGTAATTGCTGTGCTACCTCTTCACAGGACACTCATAAAGCAGGAAAAAGACAAAATAATGTTGGCTTGAGAAAGGTGGCCCTCTGCTTTGGATCAGTGTTTAATGCTTACAGGTTCAGTCAGTATCACGATTTAATCCTTAATTTAGGAGAGAATCAGATCCACCACAGTAAAAGCCCAAGAAGAGCTGAGAATAAATATGATTTGAGTTGACAAGATTTTGGCTCTACAGTGCTGTGGCACTTCTGCTACTCAGATGGAAAATATTACATAATGCACAGATGCTGCTCACTCTGACAAGCAACATATCAGTGCAAGCGTGGCAGGCAGAACAGCACAGGAGCTCAGGTGTTAGTTCTGAGGAGAGAGCAGGGGATTTGCATGAGCTGTTTTCCCTTTCAAACATCCTCTGCGGCAAGCTGACCAACCTGGCCGAGCTGGACCACTTACACTGCCTCAAAGTCAAATGAGGAAGAAACAGGAAGTTCATAAAGGAAACCATAGGCTCATAATCCTGTGTAACACTTTGTCCTTGTCATAAAGTCTGGCTTGAAAACAGCCAGATTTGCATGATTATTCATTTTCTCCAAACATTAGTATGTCACACTTTGGTCCAAATTTAGTGAACTGGTGTAATATTTCATGTAACAATCACAAGATATATTTAACATAATTGCTTTATTGGTCACTTTGCAGTGCAGAGACACAAGACTATAACATGAAAAGGGTCACAGGGCAAAATCAGACCGAGGACATAGCAGATACACTTCACTCTTCAGCCAGTTGAAACACCAGGACGCCCTGTGGCCAGATGTTTTAAGCTGAGATGGTTAAACTGAAGAAAAAGCAAATAAAAGCATTGGGTTCAAGTGTTCTATCAGAAATTTCTTCTACTGCATGAATTTAAAAAAATCTGTCATTTCTGGGGAAACATTTCTCATTCAAGTTGTTCATGATCCTCAGATGAAAGAAACAAAAACTACAACTGCACCTGCCTCTCTCACAACAGAGAAATCCACATAATAATCTACCAAAACCATCTTCCTTATGACAAAGCAAAACTCTCCCTCAGACACACAAACATATTTTGTCACAGATATAATGTCATATTAACACAAGCTCAACAGTTGAACTGCCACTGAATGACAACCAGTAAGTCCAGATCATTCAGTGGACACTGCTCTTGTTGAGCTTGCTTAATCAGCTTCCCTGCTCACTGGGCAGCTCTCAATCTCCCAGCATAGCATACAAGATGACCACTTTTTCTCTTAGGACTGGCGAAGCTATTTCACACTCACAACCTGGCTGCCAACTACCAGGAAGAGAAATGTAGCACTTCACTGTAAAGAGCAGTGATAATGTAATGTGACTGTACACATGCAGTAGGCTAGTTTCTCAGTAACCTGGCTCACAAAAGGTTAAACTGAGCCAGATATTAACAGTGATATCTAGACATGAAGAGACCTTACCATTACCATTATTCTACATACATACCAGGGGGTTAAGGTGAGATTTCCATTATTATAAGGTTGGAGCTGATTTTCTTCCTCTGCCCCTTAATGTGTGTTACTCAACCTTCAACACGCTTGCCTCATTTCCCATCAAACTAGACAGACTTCCAGTTTCTCACTAAAAGCGCAAGGCAGAGCTGCTGATACTGATGCTGTTACAGCAAACACTAGTTACTGTCCAGCAGGACTGTCCAGCAGTCCACGACAGGCTTTATCCCAACAGCAACAGCAAGAGTTAAATTTATGCAGAGTTTAAGGATGAAATTCAAACCCCCTAAAACCAAGACCACATTAACTTTCAGGTCTTCACTTAAATTTCGTCATTTAAATTATGATAAAATAAGAAAACATAACCATATACCTATAATCTCATAACACCTTTGTATTCAACCAGAAGCGCACCTGCAGTTTTTCACCTGTCACAACACCTGGAGACACTTTGAAACACGAAACAAAATGTATGTAAGGTAAAGGTCTATGTGTCAGTACAGTTAACCTCTAAATATATATATATATATATATATATATAATACATACATACATAAATCTTACCAACATCTTTGGTGTTTCGCACTAGATACATCAAACTCACAGAAACCTTACCAGCCAATCGTCTTCTTCTAAGTAGCCGTGTAGAAATAATATTTTCCTCAGAGTGACTGCTGCAGTCCTCACAGAAAGCCCTTTCCTCAAGCAGTCGATCCCCAACAGATAAATAAATGCGCTTAAGAAAAATATACGTTGTGTGTATTTCCACCACAGGATGACAGTGTACAACTGAAGATCCACTCCTCCACTGAGAGCAGCAAGAAGCCCTGTGTGTCTCTCTGTCCCTGCCCTGCCTCTTTACATACAACCATGCCATTCAGTGCACCACTGGATACAAAAATGACAAGCAACTCAAACATGCCCTCTGCAGGCCACAGAAGACTAGTAACTTGTGGTGGGGGCTTGCACAACAATAAAATCAAAAGTAGCCTGTTTCACATGAAACATGTTTATTTGAAAAATAAGAAAATGTAAAATTTTAAAATATTACAACAAATTAAAGCAAAAAGGTAAGGCTGCAGGAGTTCAGCCATGGTCACATTAGACAGATACATTGACAAGGAGAGTTGCCATCATCCAATCCAGGACGAACACGAGCATCTCTGAAAGTGCAAAAAGTCATCTCAGAATTAGTATATTTACCTCGACATTTGCATATACAATGGGCTATATGTTGTCCATCTAATGTTCACTAACCTCTCACTGGTGAGTGAAAGGCTTTACGCCTCTCTTAGGGGTACAGCCACATCAGAGGCACTGAAACAAATTCATATTAAATATGAGGACATGTTGGTAATGGTAACATGATATCACAATAGCATAAACATATGAATAAATGAACTTTGTGAATAACAATAATATATTTCCATTACCTTGCTGCCTGATTTTGCTCTCCGTTTCGTCTCTTTTTACAGAAACACACAGATAAGCCTACTATTAGTAGTACTAAACCTAAACCACCTGTGAAATCAAGAGATGGATAGTTTAGATGATTGAACCAATACAAAAAAAATGCAACACATAAAATTTGGATCTCGCCTGATTGTCAGCATTTGAAAGACAAACATTTGAGCGAAAGCAAGAAGACAGAGGATGGCAGAGTAAAAGCAAGTCAGATTAGTAGCCAAAAGCAGTACTTTCTTGAATTTAAAAAATAGCATGTCATGGCAGACATGGGTGACGTGAAAGGTGAAAGAAAGAGTTACTGCTGGCTGCTGTCGACAGTTGCTTATCCAGAAGCTGAAGAAACATGGCGGAGGCAGACAAAGTATCAGATTTACTGGTGTTAAGAACTTACAAACTACAGCAGCAATGAATCCACTTTTTGCGTGATCCTTTGGCGTACCCTCTGTGGTGACTGGTGATGATGTGATAGCTAGAGGAAAGAGGAAAAACTCCAGTCAATGGTCAATCAAAATAGTGAGCAGCATGATGTAAAGTGTGTATCTGCAGGAAAAGCTTACCCCTGGCAAAAGCACAAATGTTGCTGTGGTCTAATTGAGAAAACAAGAGAAGTGTTAGAAAGTAATATTAGATACAATAGCATCATAAAAAACATCAGAAAAGATATTTTACCTGTATACAATGAGATTATTTATTTAGGAAAATGTCCTAGGTGTGAAATTCTAATATATCATCAGTATGAACACAAAACATAAATCTAGAATCTAGTTTGGCATCAAGGGTGTTTTGTGTTGCTTTTTGTGAAGAGGACACTGATTTAAAGTTGCAAAAAGTGACAGCAGCAGAGAGATTCAACAACTAAAATGTGAATGGTGAATTTTATCTGTGTGCAACTTCCCTCCAACACGAAATGATTAACAAACAGCACCCTCAGCTGGAGCCAACTGCAGTGAGCATGGAACAGTATCCCCATCTCAACCAGAGTTCACAATATGTGTGTTTTTCAAATCTGGTTTCTGAAACCAATATATGAGGTTTACACATGAAAAATAATAGGAATACTAATGAAATATATATATAATGAATGTAAACACCCTAAATCTGTGAAATCTGTTGTTTTCTGGGCCATCAAATGAAAATTTAAGTTTTGAGAATGTAAGGGCTTTAGAAAGTAAATGTATATACCTGTACATTTTTCGGTCTTAATATAACCGGATTTCCCTTCAAATTCACAGTCAGCATCTGTATTGGTGGAAACGAATGCCCGACCATCATGCTGGCAGACAGTTTTGGGTGGTGGAGCGCCTGTGCAAATTGCGATGTCAGTGTGACTGAAGAGAGGCTCGTCATTGCAATATACGGAAGTCACATTAGTGGCACATCCTGAAATATTGCAGAAAAACAGATGCACAGATGTGTTTCCACCTGTAACATAAAATAGTATATCTATGAAATATGTCACATAAACTTTTTTTTTAAATGATGAGTGGTGTAAATAAGAGAAGACATACATTGACTTGCTGTGACTGGAAAGCACTGAGCAGGCACAGCAGAAATCAGCAGCAGAAAGATGACGGTAAGCTCTGTCAAGACAAAAACACAAACTAAACTGAAGGCTCTCTGATGGTTGACATTGGACACAGTTTAAAGTCGGTGAATTGTCAGACACCTACCATTCATGTTAGAGATTACACGATCCTGCTGCCTTCCACTACTTACTGGGGCGTGTATTGTTCCTTCCACACTTCCTGTTGGAGATATAATTTCCCATCAAAAACTCTACAGAAAGAAACATTTGAGAATTCCTAATTATTCTCTACCCTGACTGACACCCTCCTGTCATCCCCCCTCAATCAGAACCTCAGTCTTTTCTTTCTTCTGTTTGACCTTCATTAGCTACAATATTCACAGCACACCACTTCCTCCTCAGCTGTTTTGCATCAACTCTTTGCTCTTCAGTATTTTTCTTCCATATCCCCAATTCAACTTGGCTTTTGAGTTTTTTAGCCACCATCTTTGGTACTTTCTCATATGACTTTGAACATCTGTTACAACTTCCCCCATCCACCAAAGCACACCAGTGACTCACCTGGACTTGAACACAACTGTCTCCCCTAGAGAGAGAAGAGGTGGTATTTACTGATAATGTGGTGAAGATGTCTATTTATTTCAGTAACTGGAGAAAATGCACTTAGGAAATACACTCAGTTGCCAGTTTATTATTAGGTACACCTGTCTAATACTAATGCAGTCTAACACAACAGCCCTGCAATAAATCATGCCTTCTTGAAGGTTGTAATTTTCAGTTTTTGTTAAAACCATTTTAGAGAGGTGCTGATTCAGTTGTATGGTAATTGTGGAGGGTGTGGTTTGTGGTGCTATTGAACTGTATTGTATTATACAGAGAAGCGTTTCTGTTCTTTAGCCTACCCTAATTTAAATAAATGGGTGGGATACCTGTCAGTATAACACAATACAATTCAACAGTAGCCTACCACAAACTGCAGCCTCCAAAAGTATCATTCAGTTGGATCTCTCTATAACCTAATGTATAACCTCCATGAAAGTAGGATTAATTGCAGGACGTCGTGCAATTCATTCCTATTGTTGTATCAGACTTCATTAGTGTTAGCTAGGTACCTAATAAACTGGCAGCTNGTCTCTCCAGACTCTGCTGACATTCCTCTGCTGCAGCTGTTCCTCCATCTTCTTCCTGTAGATGTTCTTTCCCTCCCTGATCTTCCACCTCAGCTCCCTCTGTACAATCCTCAGTTCCTCCTTGTTGCCTGACCTAAAAGCCCTCTTTTTGTCCCTGAGGAGAGCCTTTATGTCAGGGTTAATCCAGGGTTTGTTGTTCGAGAAGCACCGTACCGTTTTGGTAGGTACGGTGTTCTCCACACAGAAATTGATGTAGTCCGTAATACAATCAGTAGCAGTGTATTATCAATTACACAGAGAACACAAATAATTGGTTTAACTTACATGCTTCAGCTTCAGACTCAGATAGTGTAGATCTAGTAGCTAGGGGTTTCAAATATTTCCTGAGTGCATCTGGACAGTTATAGAGTAGATATTAGCCTATTCCAAACAAAACATGTAACTGCAGAGTAGGACACTAAAATCTAGATAGCGTCAGCCATTATCAGTTAACTTAAGTTCACTGATATTGGTCAGAGAAATTTCAGCACAATGAATGTCTCGCTACTGGCTTTCCAATCAGATGTATTTACATATCCTTCAATCTGTATCTGAGAGTCTAGCAGCTATCATAGCATCAGTAGCATTAGCGTTATTGCTACGTAATTAGCTACTTACTTACATTAAATGTCTACGCACAAAACGGCATTTTAATGTTAAGACAAGATACCTTTATATTTGGCTTTCTTTTCCTCCTCCTCTTTCCTATGTTTTCTTACTTGAAAACCTGAAGGCTTCGACTTTTCCATTATGAGCTAAATAGTTTACTTTAGTTATCTTGATTCGTTCATGAAAACATGAGATGTGCCTCTTGACCCCTGCTCATTAGTCAGGGATTTTGGCTGTCTACAGATGCACCTGTCAGTGCGCCCGGCAGATAACAGGTGCAGCCAGGCCAGCCACAGCTGCAGGGGTGCCAGGTGCAAAGTGTATTTCTTTCTTTGTTTGTTTGTTTATTTGTTGCAGCATGCAAGAAAAATGAGGAAGGGCGCCCACTGGCACATTTTTATTTATTTTCACTGGCGATTTTTTATTTTTTTTTGAAGGCGACCGGCGCCCCTCTCAGGAATGTGGCACCCTAGGCGACCGCCTAGTTCACCTATGCCAAGGGCCGGCCTTGATCACCAACCTATCTGAATGGGTTGCTGTGGTAACGACATAGGCGTTAGTAACTACGTACACTGGTGAGGCGGCTTTCCAACATAGAAGCACGACAAATGGAGATCCATCATCTTGCCCTCCAAACATGGATGTATTATAAGAACTGGATACCGGACCCAAAGATGGCGCCAATGAGAATTTCTCGCCTGGCACATACGCCAAAAAAGTTTCTAGCTTCCATGTTTGCTTCCGAAGTATGCGGCCCACTGAATAGGCGCAGTAGTGTTTCTCCCGTTGGCCCTGCCCGCAAGTTCCCGCTTGGCCCACAGACTTTACATTGTGATGACGTCACGGATTTTTAAATAGCTTGTCTCAGCTAGATGAAACAAATATAAAACCTCCATGGATCAAAAATCCATGGTAGAAAGAGTCATAATCAACCTTGTTTGCAGTTCGAGGTGTCCTGTCAACAGTTTTTCAGATGTCTCTTTAACAATAGTGGCCTATGGGGAAAATGTTTTTTGGACCGCAGGGGAATTTTAGCTGTAATACCAAGGGTGGCCACTGAAAGAAATTGGAAGCAAGGCTGAGCAGCGGCGCCGTATCCAGTTCGTATTATACATTCATGCCTCCAAACCATCGTGCTGTCAAGTCACGGTGCAGAACTCCAGCGACGGAGGAGGAGGCTGGTATACAGCCGCTCTGATGCACTTCGTCATTCTGGATTTGACGTCGTTTTTGTGTCGCGTTGCAAGTGATGCAAAAGACACTTTGAAATCCGATTTGAGCATCCAGACTGAGACGCATCTGTAGAAATCTGATTGGAATCGCATTTCAAACCACCTCCAAATGTGGCTTGGATCAGGTTTGCATAAATCGCTGGCCTGATGACTTCATTGCACCACACACTAAAGCTAGTGTACATAGTCAATTATTTTTTAATCTAATAATTAAAATGGCTGTCTCCTTGGTTAAATAAATGTATCTCGTGAACATCAGCAATATCTTCTTAGTATCTTTTATTCACTGTAGAAATTCAGAATGTAATAATTAATGATTTGCTGTTACCTGCCGATACATAGGCCTACGCATGCAAACATGTGAATAAGGGAAGTACTTGCACTTATCTTTTTCCACTTCAAGCACTGTATTTAGTAATGAAACATGGCGAAAACACTTTTCCTGGATGTAGCTCCAGTTCTATAAGATGTGTGTAGCTCTGTGTCACAAAGTAAATGAAAGCATGTAAACACAATCACATCTAGTCATCCCTTTTTGAAAAAATAATTACATGTTTTTTACATGTATTAATACGTTTGTTATTATATTATTTTATCATTTGATTGTTTTTGTATCGCTGAGCTGCTGACCTGCTCTAAGCAACTTTTCTACAACAAACACAGAGCACATCCATCTGTATTCAGGCCTTTTATTTGCTAAGTAGGCAAGGCACTGCATGAGAAGACAACATATACCTTTATTCTGTGACAGCAGCACAACGCTGGAGATTTCTTGCAGTCTGATATATACAGTCCAGTTCAAAGGTGTAGCTGGCTAGACACCCAGAACGTTAACTCAGTATTGATGACAATAGAGAACACCTGGATACATGTACAGGTTAGGAAAAATAAAATAATATGATGGTGTAATGATTAATATATGAAATTTTATCCCACAAGTGAGTGAGTGCTGTGTAGCTGGTTCCAACCTATCTTGAGGGGAAACACAATTCCTACAGCAGATCCCTCTTTTAAAATATACAAGTGTGGATTTAGCAAACTATTTACCTAACGTGTTCAAACAACAGGTCAGTGTGCAGTTGGAGAGAGAGGGCCGGCGGTTGGCTGGGGAAATAAGAAGAAAAGAACAAGACAATTTTCAAGTAACCAGGTGTCGAGACAGAAGATAGCACAGCGTTAAAAATATGGAGTGGAGTTGGTGTGTCCATGTTGCTTTGTGACTAGTGAGAAGATGAAATACAATCCAGGAAGTCCAGTTAGAGTAACAGATCCATGAGTTTGAAAGCTTATTAGATGCCAAAACACTGCACACCCGCTGCATCAATGTAGTGGTCTCATTGAAGTGAATGAGAGGGCTGCGTTTTTTCACACAGTGTCTGTTGACATTCTGAATGTGGCCTTAGTTCTCTATAAATAAACTGCGAGCTTGCTCTGCATTCTTCAGTTGACAGTTACACCCAGCAAAACCACTGAAGACCAGCCGAACACTATTTGTGTTCTTTAATCTTTCAGACAAATGTCACATAAGCACCTACATATTTTATTAGCAGTGTGCCCTTAATAGTCCACTTGTTTGCATTGTGCTTCATTACATGGTTTGAGGGAACTATAACGATTGGTAACTGCATACTAGTGGAAGCAACCGTAGTTCCTCAGGGATTGAAGCTGTTATTTCTATAATTTTGACAATCTAAACTGTGACAACACATTAGTGAAGGTTGTAAGGACTATGACTGTTGGTAGTTGTTGTTGATTTTGTTTAAATATGCCGAATCGTAATTTTATGGGTTATTGTTGTTCGGATGATTAAACTAATCTAGCTAATATGTGCTAACGTCAGTTGTCACTTGTTGCCGTAGCAACGGTAGATATTCACATATGGAATGTAAATAGAGTGCAGAATCAAGATACATCGTAAATACAGATGATATATTGTATAATTTAGTAGTTAGTAAACCTGTAGACAAGAATGTTTAATTTAGAATACTTACCATTGAATTTATTGGAATCTTTATCATTTATTTTTTTTATAAAAAAATATACTAGTGATAAGAATTGTAGATCAGAAAATGAGTTTTAGTACCTTTTGATATATTAGAATTATTAAGTCCCAATACCTAATATCGCCTATTTAAGGTTTATTGAAATTCTGTGATTGTGATACAATATTATAATTGTTGCCATATATTGTACATTGTTTTAAGCCTAGTTACATTCTGTAAAACCAGTGAAGACCAGCTGAATCACTATTTGTTTTCTTTATTCTTTCAGAATAAAATGTTGTGGTTTTTGTTCCAGGCATTGTATATAAAAAGTATAACGTAGAGATAGTAATGTGTGATTCATGTATTAAGTAGAGCTAGGGAAAAAAGGTTGCGGGAATTAAAGGGGACTGTGTACCGGATTTAATGTAACATCAATATCACTGTTAAGAAAAAAGGCTACACTATGGTCTAGGCTGGAGCAGAGGGTTGTAACACTGTTAAAAACCCCACACAGTAATTTGGTTTAGAGCAAAGGTTCTGTTTTTTTAAAAAGCACAGTCTGAGACGGCAGAGTTCTACAGGTGGCAGAGAAGAGAGCATGGCCAAACGGAAAGGGAGGGAGGCGCTGGAGCTACTGGTATACAGACTGAGCAGGAGTAGGCTACAGCCCTGAGCGAGAAGGGGCCTAGCGCTACAGCAAAACCTGGCTTGCCCAAAAAAACTAGCCGTGTCAGCAGAAAGCAAAAAGTAAGGAAGGTGGGGGCCGAGCACAGTGACCCAAATACATATTAAAGTACACCATTATGTTTGGCAAATGTGGTAGGATGTTTTTAAAACAATAGGTGGAGAGATTGATTTACTGCACCCAAAAGAGGCAGACTTTGTTAGCCTTTAAAAGATGATGTATGTGCCTTTGTTCTTCAGTTGGTTTCCGGGACCAACTTGGGTTTTGACCTTGTTTTAAGGAATAAACTATTGAATCAACCTCTGACCGTTCTCCAGTGAATACTTTGAAACTTTTTGGGACTGACTGCTCCAGTGAATACTTTGAAACTTTTCTACTCCAGTAGAAAGAAGACTAAGTTCAAGTGAGAGGAGTCTGCTCTCTACAACTGGCCTGAGGACGGACTTCTTCTCACTTCAACAAAAACCATCCTTCCTTTTCTTAACATATCTTCATCCTGAGTCCGGTGTGACCGTAGGTGCAACAATGCAGTACAAAAACAGATGGGTGTGTCCTATATGTAACCACACAGAAACAAACAAATGTCCTCTTCTGTACATGAGAAGAACCAACAGGAAGGTGGGCCAAGAGGAGAAGTAACTATATACGTTTCACAGCACCGCAGATTATTTGTCCCAGAATCATTTATGATACAATTCCAGTTTATCCAACAATGTTTTTATTGCTTCTCATTTGTACAGTAGTGTTTAGGTTTTAATCACTGGGTTTGTAACACCGACAGTTTTGACAACAACAGGATTTATGAGGAACTGAGCTAGAGAGACAAACAAGTTGCATAAGCTCCAAAAATCAATTGGAAAGTAGATGGTAAAATGCATGGATGAACCAGTTATAGAGACAGTGTGAAAGGAGAAGAAAGTAAGTGAATGTCTCTGTAAAAAAAAACAAAAAACTGCAAACACACTTTCCGGTGCTGCTGAGATGATCATATGATCTGTGTGACTGGGCATTGCTCGGGCTGATCCAGGAACAGCGTCTGGAACATGTGGTTGTAGAAGGAGGGGTGGTAGAGGCAGGCGCGGGCGCAGTCTGGGCTGAAGTTCAACTCCAGGATCTGAGGCTGCATGACCCGCTCACCTGACCCAGGATCAGAAACCACACAAATCAGATAAACAAATGATGATTAGGGTGATTATACAGAACAGAAAAGTGTTGTAAAAGGTGTTAGGTAAAAGTACTTTGTATTTGTGTGTGTGTGTGTGTGTGTGTGTGTGTGTGTGTGTGTATGTATATACACACACACACACACACACACACACACACACACACACACACACACACACACACAGTCAAGTAGGATTGAGACCTCAGAACTTTGCCTTCAATCAACAAAATCAGGACTTTAAAGCTTCACAAATCAGGACACCTGAACACAACATATTATTAGGTGAAGGTAAGTGATTGTTTTTAACACTAATATTTAATAATAATGTAACTGTAATCAATAAGATAAAGATGAGAAAATTAAAGATTAATTGTATCTGGGAAAATGAAGTATTAAGAGAAGTCTCTGTGATCTTGTCTGTAATACTGAATGCACTGGGTTGTGAAACTGTGCAAAGTGTTGACATCTAGCTAGGTGACTTAAGGCCAAGGGAACACAAGGACACTACCCGGAGTTTTGAAAGAGGTATGACTCAACAGGGGTTGTTTTTATTTGAGTGAATGATTTACCACGGGCAAAAGTGTGTGTCAAGAGATGAGACAACTGCATGGGATAGAATAAAAGGCGAGGAGTTAGAGGAGAAGAACCAGCGACAGCTGGACAACATCCCTAGGACTTCACCGAAGTCTGCACTCAGCCAACTCAGAGAATGGGCCGTTGCTGGCCAAATTGGCGCAGGGAAACAAACGCTCTCCCTACTGACAACAGAGGAGGACGATCAATGTGCTTCCCCCTAATCCGACGTCAAGAAGGTGTGGAGGGAGGGGGTTTCTGAAGCTATTCAACCATCTGACAAGCAGTCCTGATGAAGAATACTGGCACCTTAAAGAAGGCTTTGGCGGGCCGATTCTAAGAATAATGCAATAGCTGCAGGAGCAGTGAATATAGGCATCTGGGAAGAAAATAAGACAAAATTCAACTAATGGGACTGCATGTCTCCAATACCTGATCTACCATACTACTGAGGAGTATGGAAAGCTGGAGGGAGGACGACTACAATAGAGCACATGAATAAGAAAAAAGAAAGGATCTGATTGCAGCAATTATTTAAAAGTTAATATTAGCATATGCAATAGTTTGTAATTATCAGTGTGATCAGTATATACTCATAAAATCATCTGCTTTTTAATGAAATGCATGATTTTGAAAATAATGTTATGATTTACCAACAAATCTTATGTTTACTCTCATTATAAGCCCCTTTCAGACCTTTACATTAATCTGATGGCAATTGAACATGTTGGTTTCATGTCAGAATAAGCAGTCTTGTCACTTTTACGTAAAAGTCAGATGGCAATCTTACAAGGTCGGACCTGAAACACTTCTGTGTCATTTTCAACACGACAAGTCAGAACAGAATGCCGTCAGATACTGTAAAGGCCGCAGCAGCACATGGTTAAACATGCAGAGAGAGAGAGACTGAATGTATGTATGTCATACCTGATTCAAAGACCCCTTAGGATAATTAGACCTGATCCAAAATATGGTCACCCTAAACAGACCCAAATAGTCACCAGTCATGTCTCGGATACTATGGACCAGGCACATCTGCAAAAAAACTCTCTGGAGCAAGGGTGGTGTTAACCCTACTCCTGACCCTAGCCTCTCTTTTAACCTAGGAGCCACTTGTCATTGGAAATGCCATGTGGGACCACTGCATCTGCTGGCCTTTTATAAGTTGAAACCTCTTTAGTAACACCTGAGAGATGGAAAGTAGAGTTATGGCCTCTCAAACAGTTTGGGCTGAGGCTCCAATCTCCTGAGGCTCAAAGGATAATGTTAGTTACTTCTTTACCCTGATGAAGAACGAATGCTCACCATTTTGCCCTGTACTCCACTTCAGCATGAGGTCGACAGCATATATTGCCCGGGATGATGGGTAGGGACAAATACCATACGGAGCCGGTCGAGACGAGGCTGCCTGGAAGAGTTCCCTGAATGCTTTAAACAACTCTGCCTAGGAGAGGTAGGCAAAGGAAGGAAGGGAAGCAAAAAGATAACAGGAAAAAAGGACACGATAAAAATGAGGACCCGAATAACACAAGGACACAGCAGAAATAAGCCCTTAGAGACAACGTAACCTGTGGTTCACATGATGGCTGAGGCTTCAGACACACTCTGATCAGTCTGATTTACACCAGAATTGCTCATCCTGACACAGAAAGCTGAATCAGGAGGTGTCAGTGCTTTACAGATTCAGATTACCATCCCAACATCTGTAAGAGTGCTGTAATGTGTGCTGGGATCAGAGATTAAGTTAATGATTGGAGACCTCAAGAGCAAATAAGAACTCTGTTTGTAATTAGGTGAGTTAACATGCAGGTATGACTGTGTAGATCTCTGTGCAAGATCTAGGTAAAGTTCCTTAATTCAAGAAGCTTCTCCAAAAGTTCCCCTAGGTGAAAAGGGCTAAACGTTTACACTTACTTCCACCTCCTTCCATGGATACAGTGGGTACTGCTTCTCAAACATGGGAATGAACTCATCGTAGTGCACCTAAAGACAGAAAGATAGTAGAAGACTTGTAACAGTTAACAACTGCACCTTCATGACTACTGATCCAAGCTTGCAACAAAGGAACTGACTTTGCATTGCTGAATTAAATACATATTAATGAATATGCTATGTTTAACTCACCCTCTGAAAGGTACTGAAGTTTAACGTTTAACATGCCGATTTTGGTACAGGTATAATAAACCCTGAACCAACAGGAATGGTTTACACCTATCCACTAATCCAGATGAAGATAAAGATGGGATGTCTGGTTTTGTTTAATAACTAATGAAACAGGAGATGTGAATATGCATTTACATAACAAGTAAATTGGTCATAGCTTGTAATGAAATAAGATTTAAGTTGAAATGCCACTCTGCCTCTGCCAGTTCAAACTCTGTGTCTAACACAACAAAAGTTAGAACCGAAGAAACACCACAACCCAGTGGGGGTGTGTGAAGATGTCATCATTCCTCTGCCTGATGAGAGAGAGAGAAAAACCTCTGATTCAAGCCGAATTGCTACATGGGATTGAAAGTGCCCCGAAAATGCCTGGGACCGGCGGCTCGAGCACACCCGAGGAGGTCCGAAAGCTCCAGATTGGGTCCACACGAGAAACGTCTCCCCCTCCCTTTCAGAGAGACTTCTCCCCCGGCTATCTGAAGCACCACGTGAAACTTTACTTTTCCTGTGATATTGGGGTTGATGCTATAGATTACCTAAAGTAATTTAGCCTTAGATCAGGAATAGAATCTTCCTTAAATATAATCATGATAAAGAATCAAAGTATTTCACTCATGCTTCCCAATAACCTCTCAGCTGCTGAACGATACATTAAGGTGATTTCACTGGTCAGTATTACCCAGAGGTGAATTTAAGGCTAGTTAAATTCTGTTACTTAATATAAATATTGATTATTTTTGATAGCCGAAGTTGAGTATCATCTCACTACTTCAATTTGCATCCATTTGTATTCAGGCCCATATATTTGGTGCCACTCTGTGAGACTAATACCGCTACAGTGACCAGAACATGTTCTTGTGACCACAAATTGATTTCACAAATACATAGTGCTAGGATGAGCTAACAGGCAAAACAACAATAAAGTACCTGCTTAAGCTCCACGCCCTCTGCATAGTTCATGACGGTGAAGTGCTTTTGGTAATCATCAAAATGGTCCAAGGAGAAAGGTCTAAATAGAAGAAACAAAGATCAGTTCACTCTCTATATTAATACCAATAAAATACTTAATAAAACCAATCATGCTGTATTTTACTTTGACATCAAAGACAAAATGAGGACATGCCAAGTCATGAGGAAACTCTTACATTAGACACTTTTATTGACATAGGTCAAGCCGTTAATAGCCACACTAGCAGCATGGGTCTAGTGATGGCATGTTGGTTGGTTGGTAAATTGGTCCAGATTGAAATACCTCATAACCACAGACCCAGCTCTCTGACCATAACTTTGAATTCACACTGTGATTAACCCAACCCAAAACCAGCAAATTATTCATTCATCTGAATTAATGGAGAACATAGAGCAGCTTTTGTACAAAACACAATGCAAAAGCTGTATTTATAATGTATGAATGTATGCATGCATGTATGTATGTTGTACCTATTAGCAAAGCGCAACCAGAAGACGTTGTAGGCATAGAGACGCAGAGGCTGCACAGAGCGCAACATAAGCATGTAGCGAATGTCGAACTTCACCATTCCAACCTCCTCTCTGCTGAACAGCACTGGATCTTCAAGGTACTTACATACCACCTGGAAAACAAAGACACACACACACACAAGCACAAAGTTAGAGGTAAAAAATAATAAAACATCTATGTGTCCGAGTCAGTACTGAAATGAAGGAGGAACAAATAATTTTACTATACTTTTGTGGTAAACCACATGTATAGAGTACTGTTATTATAACGTAATAACTAATAATTACTGTGTTAAAGTTCTACTTATTTACTTACTTATATTCATATCAAATGTTAAGTGTTGCATGTAGAGACAAACAGAGACATTGTGTGTATCAGAGGAAGGAGGGGCCTAAATCTCAGGGTGCCAAGATTTAGGCCTCACAAAATGGAAGTATATCTAATTTGTGCTGTGCCTGCTATATATATATATACATACATACATACATACATACATATATACACACATATATATATACATACATATACACATTCATACATACATACACACACACACACACACACACACATATATACACACACAGACACATACATACATACATATATGCACAGACACATACATATATGCACAGACACATACATACATATACACACAGACATATACATACATATACACACAGACATATACATACATATACACACAGACATATACATACATACACACAGACATATATACATACACACAGACACATATACACACAGACATACATACATACATACACACATACACACAGACACATACATACATACATACACACATACACACAGACACATACATACA